>CAWUFW010010450.1:395000-694451 GCA_963921515.1 Calotriton arnoldi | reverse complement strand
TTTTCTTACTTGGCATCCTGGTTGCTCCAGGCCTGCCCTCACTTACCCTCGCTGGGTGAGTTCCACAGACCTTGCTGGTCTGCACCATCGACGATCTACATCTTCACCGAGACTTGCCGTTGCCAAGGCTTGTTGGGTCCAATCCGGTCGCTGACACCTCAGCACTCGACAGACATCATGTACCAGCCCGAATCCTGCTCCTGGTCGCCGACAACGCCTCCTGGACCTCGTGGCTGAAGAGTCAAGACGACCGTCAACGCACCTGAAGCACTCGACATCGGTGGGCATCTGTCCATCGCCTTCCTGGTCACTGGCTAGTGACCCAGACTCTGTCCCTCTGCTTTCAGGTTCTTCAGAACTCCGATCCACTCTTGGATCCACCCGGACACTTTTCTCTTGGCCGCCAGCAGCACTTTGCAGCAGATCGCCATTCGAATCGACGACGAAACCCGACCCCGAAAGGCACCTATGCACCCGGCTTCCCTGGGTGAGGTAACACGAGTACTCCGGTGCTCCCGTGGGTAGAGACTCTTCAAAGTCCTAGATCTCAAAGGGTTTTGTCCTAGTCCTCTTCTAAGTGTCCCTTTCCTCTATTTTCCCGATCCCGACTTTCTCCATAGAAGTTAACGGCGTATCGCGGTTGTGTATTTACACTGCACGCGTCTCCCGTGGGTCCCCTGTGTCACTACCTTGGGTGGTTCCTTGTGGTCCAAGCACTTCTAGAGGCTCTAGGCCTAGTGTCTAGTTCAGTCGTGGTTCGCATACCACTTTATTGGTATATGGTTTGGTACGCCCCTAGGGCCCAAACGTGTATTTGTGCTATTACTGTGATTTAATATCTTATAACTTATGTACTTGAACTCTAGCCTCATAAAGAGACTAGAGGGTGTGTTTAGTAATAAATACATATATTTTGAATATATACCTGGTGTGGTGCTCTTTCATTTGGTCACTCAAGAGATTATAGACTGGTAAAACAAGCTGCTTTACATTCCTTCAAGACTTAGCCTGAAGGCTGCTCTCCATAGCTACCACTAGGATAGCTTTCAATAAGGTTGTCTTTAACCTATCTCCAATAAGGGGTTGTTTGGACTGGTGCAAGGTGCCCACTATAATTAGTGGACAGCATATGCCAGGCCAACTTCTCACATTGGTGTGCAGCGTGTGGGATTCCAGCTTGCTATTGTTTTACCAGATAATCTCAATTGAATTGATCAACTGAAAACCACTAAAGGTACCTAAGGTACATATAATTTAAGCTTAGAATAACAGTAAGTTCTACTGAACTTAGAGTTGTGTGTTAAGGGATAGCACAACCCTTTCTACAACTCAAGAGAGTTTAGTAGGCCACACTAGAGTAGGTAGTGCATACACCACACCACACTAGTAATGTCTTTAAGGGCAGGATCCAAAGAATCCTTGCAGGAAGCCATTGAGCTTCCACCCTCCAAGTATGATACACTCCCATTCTTGGAATTGAGAGCTTTATGCAACTTGAGAAAAATAAGGACAGGCCAAAGCCCTACCACCCAACACCTCAAGGAGTTGTTGGTGGCTTATGACCTTAGTAAGCCCTTGGGGACTGAAGGGGTAGGAGCTGAGGGTGGGGCAGAAGATGAGGATGGGACCAGGGGTACCAGTACCCCCAGCCCCCCCACTGAAACTGGCCAGGAGGGTGACAATGGCCCTGACCTGGATAATCCAACCCCTCCTGAGGAAGAGGAGGATCAGAATGAGGCTCCCTTTGTCCCCCCAGGAAGGATTGTGAGTGTGCCCAGGAAGTCTAGATCTCCTTCTCAGGAGTCTAACCACTCTGGCACCTCTATAGGGAGCTCTGTCTCATCTCACAGGAGGGAATCCTCTCATGAGAGGAGAGCCAGACTGGTCCAGTATGAGGAAACTCAGCTGGAAATCAGAAAAAAGCAACTGGCTTTAGATAGGGAATCCCTAGATCTCCTTAGAGAGAGAAGAAAGTTGGGACTAGAGTCCCATGGTGGCAGCAATATCCCTAGAGATAGGGACAGGTCTTATGACCATAGAAACCTAAACAAGATTGTCCCTCCCTACCAGAGTGGGGATGACATCCACAAATGGATAACTGCACTGGAGAGGGCCTGTAAAGTTCAGAAGGTCCCCCAGAGGCAGTGGGCAGCAATCTTGTGGCTCTCCTTTGCAGACAAAGGTAGAGACAAGCTCCTCACTGTAAGAGAAGAGGATGCTGACAATTACACAGTCTTGAAGAGTGCTCTGATAGATGGGTTTGGCCTAACCACTGAACAGTATAGGTTGAAGTTCAGAGACACCCAAAAGCTCAGACTCAAGACTGGGTTGATTTTGTAGATTGTGCTACAAAGGCTCTGGAAGGTTGGATACATGGCAACAAAGTGCATGACTTTTTAGGATTGTACAATTTGATTATGAGGAGCAGATCCTTAATAATTGTCAAAACCAGCTCTTGCACCAGTATCTGGTGGACTCTGATCTGACCTCTCCCCAAGAATTGGGAAAGAAGGCAGACAAATGGGTCAGAACCAGAGTAAAAACTAGAAATCAGGGTGGTGACCAGAAGAAAGATTCTACTAAGTCCCAAGAGAAAGGTGGGGATAAATCTAAGGATAAGTCCCCTACAGGGCCCCAAAATTCCTCTTCTGGGGGTGGGTCCCAAACTCCTTCCTCTCCTGAAAAGAAACCATATTGCCATGTCTGTAAAAGCCTGGGCACTGGAAAACTGATCCCAGTTGCCCCAGGATTGGCAATAAAGAAAATGTTCCTCCCACAACTACTACCACCCCTCCTGGTACTACCAGTAGTAATCCTCCAGTTGGGAGTAGTGCACCCAAAAGTTAGGTGCTTTTGCAAGAGGAACAGAGGTGGGCCCTAGTTTAGACAGGGACCCCTCAACAGACTCCTCTGACTCTGATGGTGGTATAGGATTTGCCACCTTTACCATGGGACCCATAGCATTGGGCAGGTACAGATTGGAGCCAATAATTAATGGTCAGAAAGCTGTGGCATTTAGGGACACAGGGGCTAGTGTCACCATGGTGGCAGGAAACTAGTCCCCCTCACCAGCTTGTACCTGAGTTTAAATACCAGGTGACCAACATTGATGGTGTCAGAACAGATCACCCCATGGCCATAGTCAATCTCAGCTGGGAGGGGGTCACAGGCCCAAAGAGAGTGGCAGTGTCCCCCACCTTACCTGTAGATTGCCTGATGGGCAATGATTTGGAAATTTCAGCCTGGGCTGAAGTTGAGCACCAAACCCATCTTAGGATGTTGGGCGTCCCTGTAAAGGTTAGTGGGGCTGTGATGGCCACAGCCCCAGCCCAAGAATTTGGAGAGATGGAGCCTGAAAGAATGGCCCACTCTCCCCCAAAAGAGAGCACAAGGGTTGAAGAAAAGTCTTCTTCCCCCAGACAGTAGGTAAGGGTCAGCCTCCTCAGGGAACTGACCCTACCCCTAGTGAAGGAACTGCCACAGAGGTAGTCAGGCCTGGCCTGGCCACACCCCTGATGGCAGAGGACCCTTCCAAGGTGGTACCCAGTCTGGAGCAGGTAACCTGCCCCTCTCTACCCTGCCTCCAGTCAGCCCAGGGCTGCAGAGGTCAGGGAGGTCAGTGGACCCCCAGGGCCCCCTGTCCAGAGGAAGCCCCCATCAGCAGATTAGGGGCACCCAGTCTAGTAGCCCTAGCCAGGTGAAAATTCCTCTACACACTGAGGGATCCCCCATACCTTTATGTAGGGACCTCCCCCAGAAGGACTCTGGTAGGCAAGGGCAAACCTGGGACCAGAAGGTTCCAAACCTGCCATGTCCCTCCAGTAGTCCATCCAAAGGGACCCAACCCCCAGCTGTAGGCAGCCAAAGGTTGACCCTTAGAGCAAAGTGCAACTCAGTCATGGAAAGACAGGCATACATGGTGACCAGTGATCTGAGGAAGCTGAGGCCAACATTCCTAGGGCCTCACTTCTCTACTCAGACACCTCACCAGCCTTGTGCTTTACCTAAGCACGCCACAGGTAGTGATTCCCCATGGTGGAGACCCTCTCATACCCTTAGGGTGAGGGATTGCTTAGTGGACCATAAGACAGGGGGCAACCATGCTAGTGCAGGTGCTTCCTTATATGACCACTTAGTCAATGAAGGCTCAACTGGCCAAGGTTAGCCTTATCTCCTTTCGTTTGGGGGGTTATGTAGGAAGGTGGAATCTGACTATATGGTAGCCCCCACTTTTTTATGGTGTTTTGCTGGTTTATGACTTAGTTGGACTGGGATCCTGCTATTCAGGGCCCCAGTCTATCTGCTTTCTCTGTAAAATGGTTTCCATGTGCCTTAGGCACATCTCTGATTGGAATCTGGAGTGCCCTTTTAAGTCCCTAGTATATGGTATACTATGTACCAAGGGCATAGGTACCTCAGAGGCCTGCCAGGGGCTGCAGCATGTATTATGCCACCCCTGGAAGGCCATCCAAACTGACACCACAGGTCTGCTACTGCAGCCTGGGTAAGGTGGTGCATGCACCCCTTACTGTGATATAGGCTACCTATATCACGAAATACATACACACATATAAACCTATAAGTCACTCTTAAGGCAGGCCTTATCAATCCTAAAGGCAGAGTGCATGGTTCCTATGTGAGAGGGTGCCCCTGCATGAGCAGGGCCCCTCTGCAGCGTTCGGAGACCATCTCTGATGCTGTTTGTAGTGCAGCCTGACCATATACTCTTAAGCGCATTATATCCTCGCGGTAAAATGCTAACTTTGGAATGGCTGCACCTAAACATGTCGTGTTTGGTGTCAAACATCTTGGAATACTACCCCCCGCCAATCCTGGCGGCGGGGGTAGCATTCCACCCTTCTAGAGGAAAGACATGTTAACTCTGACGAGTCCGGTAACTTCTCTCCAAAGCCCTGGCATCACAAAATGGATGCTGCCGCCACAGACACGAGTCTGGCCTCCTGCTGCTGGACGAAACTCCGGCAGGGAGGCCTGGACAATAGGTTTCCTGTCCCAGGGAGGTGTGACCACCTCCCCAGACAGGATAATGTGTATTGGGGCTGGGCGGGAGCACTCTCGGGTGCTTTGAAGTCCTGCACTGGGGGCACATTTGGTGTCCCTGTGCATACCCCAGTTCAAACCGGATCAGGGGCTTGCAGCCCCTGCTTTGGCGCTGAACTGGACAAAGGGAAAGGGGTGTAGCCACCCCTCTGCCCTGACCCACCCATAGGTGGGGCCACAGAGTAGTCCAACCCCTATTTTTAGAATAAAGGTAGGAACCCAGTCCTTAGGACTTTAGATTATACCTGGACGAAACTCTGAAACTGAATCCTGGACCTTCGACGCTCTACGACAAGATTAGAGGACTGAAGAATCTCCTTGGGGTCAAGGAGTGACTCCCCTGCTTGGCAGGCACCAAAGAAGCATCTGTCCGGTTCGCATTTCTGAAGCTCCCGTCGGACGCCGAAGTCATCGCATCACCAGAGGTGGATTCTCAGACTTCCCGAGGCTACCTAAGTCCCCAGCAAAGCTGAGGCCCGTGGCTATCGTGGGTGACTTGAGACCGTGACCCCTGGACACCGAGCACATTTGCAAGTGCACCATCTTCTGGGTCTCCCAAGAAGTCGTGCTTTGGGCTCCGAGTAGCCCTAGCCTCCAGCACTACCTGCACCGCAGATCACTGGCCCCCACTCCACGAGTGTCCGGTAAGCCAGCTCCACGTGCGGCGTCACGAGGCTCCTTCGCGGTCGCTAGCCCGTTGGCTAGTAGCCCTTAATGAAGGCCAATCCTTTTCTTACTTGGCATCCTGGTTGCTCCAGGCCTGCCCTCACTTACCCTCGCTGGGTGAGTTCCACAGACCTTGCTGGTCTGCACCATCGACGATCTACATCTTCACCGAGACTTGCCGTTGCCAAGGCTTGTTGGGTCCAATCCGGTCGCCGACACCTCAGCACTCGACAGACATCGTGTACCAGCCCGAATCCTGCTCCTGGTCGCCGACAACGCCTCCTGGACCTCGTGGCTGAAGAGTCAAGACGACCGTCAACGCACCTGAAGCACTCGACATCGGTGGGCATCTGTCCATCGCCTTCCTGGTCACTGGCTAGTGACCCAGACTCTGTCCCCTCTGCTTTCAGGTTCTTCAGAACTCCGATCCACTCTTGGATCCACCCGGACACTTTTCTCTTGGCCGCCAGCAGCACTTTGCAGCAGATCGCCATTCGAATCGGCGAGCGAAACCCGACCCGAAAGGCACCTATGCACCCGGCTTCCCTGGGTGAGGTAACACGAGTACTCCGGTGCTCCCGTGGGTAGAGACTCTTCAAAGTCCTAGATCTCAAAGGGTTTTGTCCTAGTCCTCTTCTAAGTGTCCCTTTCCTCTATTTTCCCGATCCCGACTTTCTCCATAGAAGTTAACGGCGTATCGCGGTTGTGTATTTACACTGCACGCGTCTCCCGTGGGTCCCCTGTGTCACTACCTTGGGTGGTTCCTTGTGGTCCAAGCACTTCTAGAGGCTCTAGGCCTAGTGTCTAGTTCAGTCGTGGTTCGCATACCACTTTATTGGTATATGGTTTGGTATGCCCCTAGGGCCCAAACGTGTATTTGTGCTATTACTGTGATTTAATATCTTATAACTTATGTACTTCGAACTCTAGCCTCATAAAGAGACTAGAGGGGTGTGTTTAGTAATAAATACATATATTTTGAATATATACCTGGTGTGGTGCTCTTTCATTTGGTCACTCAAGAGATTATAGACTGGTAAAACAAGCTGCTTTACATTCCTTCAAGACTTAGCCTGAAGGCTGCTCTCCATAGCTACCACTAGGATAGCTTTCAATAAGGTTGTCTTTAACCTATCTCCAATAAGGGGTTGTTTGGACTGGTGCAAGGTGCCCACTATAATTAGTGGACAGCATATGCCAGGCCAACTTCTCACAACGGCTGAACAGACCTGGGCTGCAATTGGGGAAGGAGGAGGAGATTTCCTTGCACCTCAAAGGGCCTGGTCTGCCTCTGACAATGCCGTCTCCACCTCCTGCAAGGAAGTCACACCAGAGAAGGCAGAACTGGTTCTGGGTGGGCACAGACACTCTCTGCCTAAGAGATCAAAGGATTTTGGGATATAAATACTGGGGCCCAGTCCCCTGAACTTTAGAACTCTTTTGGACCAAGAAGACTGCCAAAAAGAAGAGCTGGAGAAGCTGTGAGGAGGAACTACCACTTTGCTGTGTGCTTTGCTGTGTTGGCCTGCAGTGGCTGCTTCTGTCTTGGGCAGTGAAAGGATTGGACTGGACTTTCTGCAATCTACTTTTGTGAGTTTCTCCAAGGGTTTGAGGTAGAGCTTGCCCCCTGTTCAAGAAGTCTCAGGAACAGCAAAGACTTCAAGTTCTTCTGCCCTCAGCACTGGGGACTGTGTGTTTTGTGCTGCAACAGAAGAAAAAGCAACCGACGCCGTCTACGACGCCGACGCCGCTGCCGACTCCGTGTCCTGAAGGCACCGCGACGAGCACCGCCTTCACTTCGCACCGCGACCCTGGTCTCACCGACGACGCCATCTGACGCCGCCACCGAGCCGCTGCTCGCACCGCGACCTGAGGGCACCGCACCGCTGCACTTCGCACCGCAGCACCCGACGCCTGCCGACGCCAGCGCTCCTGACTTCAACAGAGAGGAGTTCGATCTGCAACACGTGTGACTTCGAGGGCCCCGACGACTCCTGCACCGACCTCCGGAACCGACGCTTGCGGACGCCGTGCGTTCGGAAGCTCAACGAGAGGTCGCTGACGCCCTGCATTTCTAAAAGGTACTGTTTGCGGGTCTTCCCGACACCGTAGCTGGCCCGCGACGCCGCAGTCAGCCTGAACTGTTTGGATTTGTTTGCTCACGACGCCGTGATAGCCCCGGGCGGAGCTATCGACATCAAGGAACTGTTTTTCAAGCATATTTTGATAACTGAACATTTTTAAGTACTGTATTGTGGATTTTTATCGTTTTTGGTCTTGTCTTAAGTATATAAAAATATTGGATATTTTTCTAAAACTGGTGTGGTGTCCTTTTGTAGTGCTTACACTGTATTACTGTTGGTTATGTGCAAATGCTTTACACACTGCCTCTAAGATAAGCCTGACTGCTCGTGCCAAGCTACCAAGGGGGTGAGCAGGGGTTATTTTAGGAGTGTAACTCCCTTATCCTGACTAGAGTGGTGGTTTCTGCCTGGCTTTGGCACATGCCCTAGCCTACCAAAAATCCCATTTCTAACACCCACTGAGTTACATTGCAAATGTAATCTGTAAATTATTACCTGTACCAGAATAGCAATATAGAACTATCTGGGCATCCTGCTATTATAGGAGGAGATGATAGCATAAGACAAATTGAGTGGTAGCTGGACATCATTGAATGAAAAGGAATTTGAGGTCTCTGGTTACTTTGACAACCCCTACCCATCTCTTCCACCATAAATGGATCTCGGGATCCATCCCACACCGAGCAATGCTGAGATCTATGCTATATACTGGAGAAGAGTTTGGAGGACAAAGGAGTAATATATGTATAGAAATGCCCAAGAAGAGATATTAAACTACAGGGGCCATTTAGGTATACTTAAGCTCAATTATGTTCACACGCATCTGCTCCAACTCGACTTAGATTCACTTTGGAATACCTCGAGAGATGCTACCACAATCACTAAATAACTTAAGAGAAAGTATTAGTCCACTTCAGAGTAACGGGTGGTGGTAGATTCTGATCATGGCACGTTGGCTAATGCCTTTTTAGAAGTTAAATGTTTAATAGTGTTTGAGCTATTTTTAGATACCATCACGCCTCCACTAGCGAAGCAGCTCTATTTGCATTTTAGATCTGGGACTCTCGTTATGAACACATTTTGCTGCAAATGGACAAATGCTTTTATGTTGACCCCGGTAATGGACCCAGTCTGTCTGTCTTGTAAGCTTGAAAGGAAGACGGTAAAGCACGTGCTTTTTTTTTTGTAGCACATACTCTGCCCTGCGTAGGAAATGGTTTGCTGCTGGTTGATAGGGGTGTCCTAATATAGTGTCGCTTTGAGATACCCGAGAACCGACACCAGGGAGAGTTTTGTATATAGTGTATCAAAGTTTTTAAATTCAGTGTGTTATGCTGGACGGATTTTAATGGAACATAACTAATTTGTACTTATATTTATGGTATCCTTGTTTTCATTGCGGACTTGCAGTAGTGTATGATGATTTTATTTTGTTTATTTCTATTGGTGCATTTTGTATCTGGCTTTATGGGGCTTAGTCCCCAGATAAACTAAATTGAATTGTTAATTACTACTGTTTAAAATGCCATTTATGATGTATTTAGAGCGTATTTGTATTTTTTTCCTTTTGTGCGGTCATTGAACCTTTGGAAAGTGAGCTCCTATTCAGGTGGGTGCCCCCGTGGTACCACAGAATGGTTCAGTAGGTTTTAAACAGCCTTTCTGCAAAATGGGAGGGTTGATGAGGTATGTAATTGTGTAATTTTCTTATCTTTCTGAATAGACTACCCATTGTATGCCGCTTCTGCTAGTTTATTTATGGTGCTTGTAAAGGGTTAAACCCGCTAGGTGCTGTCTCAGAGTGCTGATGGGGTGTAAAACAAGCATTGCCATAGCCAATAGGTCTTGCCTTTTGGACTTTATAAGTGTTTAGCCATGCAGCACATTTTTCTGGGTGCAAAGCCAATAGGTCTTAGCAATCAGAGATTCTGGGGTTCAGGAAAACTGTACTATACACTTCTGTAAAGTTCTGTGCTCTCCCCGAAGTAAGATGCACCGACCCGCTCTCTACAGGAATTGAAATACTTTCACAAAATAAGTGCAGTTTTAAATTGTTCAAATAGTAAAATCTAAGCACTTTACTGTTTACAGAACGAGGGCTAAGGCCAGTTCAGTACCAGGGAGCAGAATGGAGCACAGGAAGAGGGAACTGATTGGAAGATTACCGTACCATCATCACACTCACACACCCACAAAACGTCTTGAATGCCCAGCACCTGCAGACAGCAAGACGTTTCGTAATTAAAGGGCACTAAAGATACATTACTAGGGCAGTGTTTTTTAACCTGTGGTCCTAGGGACACCAGTGGGGGTCTGCAACACCTACTCAGGGGGTCCACAACTGTTCAGACAATTAAACAATATTAACAGATTAATAAGGTCTGTATGAATAAAGAAGCAACATTTAAAATACTAAAACGTTCTATAAATGTGAACGAATTTTAAACTGAAACCTAAGAAATAAGTGGACATCCTCAGATTGATTCAAGGAAGCAGTCAAACAGAATGTCGTATGGACTATGGGCGACCTCACCTGAATTTAGAAGAGCGCCAACATTACCATCAAAATTAACATTTTCAATTTTTCATATTTGTTTCTGAATTAAAAAAAATATTTCTTCCTTTGTGTATTTGTTTGATTTAATGCCTGTTTCCATATTTTTGTGTGTTGTTTTGAAGGTCAAATATTGAAAATCGGTTAGGTCGGGGTCCTCAGATTCCAGTAATGATGAGGGGGGTCCCTGGGTACTTGTAATGATTAAGTAGGGGTCCACAATAATCAAAAGGTTAAGAATCACTGTGCTAGGGTTCTCAAATTTCTTGCAAGAGGGTCATGTGGCTCAACTGGCACATCCATAGGAAAGTGTTAATGAGAGCATGATTGCACAGCACTCTAGCCCATCCCCCGCAAAGTACCCCTTCCGGCATCCTTATTTTAATTGTTGTGCAAAAAGGTTCACCTCAACTAAAAGGATGAGTGCATTAACTGAATAAACGTGTAGTGACCGTAGAAAATTGGATAAAGCAAGCTTATGGGTGTGTCTTAACTACTAGTGCAGTTTAGATTGACCAGGAACGATTATTCTGCCCCACTCCTCAGTAAATGTACCATGATCCAGTCAGGAAGATAGTGTGATTGAAAGCTTGTAGCTTAGCTTAACAAAATCCTACACAGTATAAGATTGAGATTGCTTTAAAATTTCAGATCGGCTATTTTGCCACTAACAAGATAAAAGTTACAACAGGAATCCCATTCAACTAGGTACCTCAACTTAAAAAAAAAAAAAAATGCAGTAAATGTGTAACCCACTCAAAATAGCAGCTTTCGGTGAGAAAAAGATAGCTAGTCAGCAGGGTTTTAAGTGGGATGAGAAAACTGGGAGGGGGGTGGTCTCAAAGGGGCGTGGCCGATGTAATTACAGCCGTGGCTTAAAAACACCTAAGCTAAAAATCTGTGCTTAGCATAGTGTGCTCCCGACTGGTATTTTGCTGTTTCTGTCATTGCATTCAGATATATACAAGTAACATTATACCTACAACAATCCAGGACTATTGTCTTTGTCAATGGTTGTTAGTTGTATAAGATAATAAAGCAACAACTACAACTTTGTTGTATATAATATTGGAAATGCTTCAGTTTTGAAATGAGACTGTGAAAGAACTACAATGAGTCTCATTGAAGTTACCTCAAAGGCAGTGAAGGGTGGTACTGCTGCAGAGTTAAGATTTTTTTTCCACACCGAGGGTGAGGGCAAAAATGGACATCCCGATGGGGACCTATCTTAGCACCTGCTTTTTAGAGCTGCCGGTGCTCAGCATCGGCCCACTTAAAGCTCTGCTAGCCAGGATAAAGTAAAACACACCAAAAGTTAAAACATGCATGGTAGGAAATGCTTTGCTCATGCGCAAAAGTCACGGTTAGTGACAGTGGGCAGGGGCCGCTCTCTTGCTATGCCCTCATTGAGCTTAGCAGAAAGGCACCACTGTCTCCAATCGGACGATCACCACCAGCAAAACGGGATTTAAGAAGAAATCTCCGCATCAATCTAAAACTCGACCACAAGTTTTAGAAATGTCTGTCTGATTACGCCTGCGTTGGGCGTATATAACACTAAACTATACTGCACCAAAACTACGACACCCGTCTCTTTACAGCGCACACTGATCAGAACACAAAACGACTGCAAATCACTCCAGCAACATGGAGATGAACTATGCTCTTCTCACTGCCCACAAAAAAGAGCCAAGCACTCTTCTCTGACCGCCCGCTTAACAAACGGCAATGGCTGAACAGCTTCACCCACTGAGCTTGCAAGGTCCTCAAGAGTACTACTGTGGATGGCACAAAGAGCGGCCACCCCTACACGTGTGCACAGTCAGTCTGCAACGCCGCATAACACTGGGCCGATATGTAGACAGTGCAAAAAATACCCGCTGTTTAAAAGTGGGTAAATAAGTCTCCGTGTTATATGAGCGAATGCCTGTAATAATTGCCTTCTCAGGTATGCCCGATAGTGGAAAATACAAAGTCAGCGGCATGACCAATCCACCCTCCCCACAGCACCTGGTCACCAGTTTCAGATGAGTCTTGTGAGAGGATAAGGGGTGTTCACGAAATAACACCAACATGCGCACCGCCAAACCGACTCATCACCAAATAGGTGTAGCTTTTTCTCATCACCGCCGACTAACAACTGCCACATAGCATCGTTTTTTCCAGGTAGTCCTTTCATACGCATTGAAAATTGTATTGCTGTCTTCCAACCACTTGCCCTTAATATCACTATATACAAGCATTTGCAGTGCAGTAGGACTCGCATTTACGAGAGTTTGACCTATTGCATTGCAAATACTTTTTCATAAAAGCGCCCCATCTCGCGCTTTCACTTTAATAGCTGCTGTGGACCTTTCTTAATACGCGCCTCGTCTAAAGAAATGGGTGTGGCCTCTATTAACCTGAAAGCGCCGCATGGGGCGCTTCTAAACAAAACAAACAAAAAGTGAATAAATAGGGGGGAAAAAAACATGCGGCTGCGTTCGGCGCTGCAAATAAAACAAAGGTAAAGCCGCCACTGTGGCGTGCCGTGCTATTAAAAAAAAATAAAGCATTAGGAGAGAGCGTGTCTTGCCTGCAACAGCAGGCAGTTGAAAACCATTGAAAGAAATAGTGCTCGGAGGCTGTAGATAAAGCCTACCTAGTAACAACACAAGTAAGAGGGCCAGTCCTTATGGGAGGTTAAAAGATGAGACAAGGCGGTACTAAGGAGGGACCACAAAGCCTATACAACAATGAAAAGCCTCAGTTTATAAAGGACAATGACACAGGCCAATGAAAATTATGGGCGGAGCTTCAAGTCCATACCTGAATACAGCATGCCTCAGAGAGCAGCGCATGCACTGTCCAGGATCAACCTAACAAGTTTGGACACTGGTACACTGTCGAATCATTGGATACACACACAAATGGGAAAAAGTATCGAAAATAATGTTAGGAAATTTGTATCAAGCCAAGTCTAAAATGTCTCCATCTCTAAAAAGAAACGTTCAGGTGAAAGCCTATTCATTAATAATCTAGTGTCCAGCTGTACGCCGTGCTCGGGCCGGACTGGGCACCGAAACCGGCCCTGGCAAACTGCTCGGCCGGTCCCCCTGGGGGAGAAGGGGGGCACGGCTGAGCTGTTTGCTAGGGCCGGATTCGGCCGATTTTGTTAAAGGGGGCCGATATTGCCGGCCCCCAGTAACAAAAACGGCCCCCCAGGGGGCCAAAACCGGCCCCCACCCTGGCTGCCCACCGGGGAAACGCCCGGTGCCCGCTACGGCCAGTCCGGCCCTGGCCGTGCTATAATGTTGGCTGACATTTGGAGAGTTCATGCCTTATAATTAAATGTAGCATGAACTGTAGTTGGGGATGTTAGCCTAAATCAGACGCTGTGAGGAGTTCAAATGAAACAGCCTATGTTCACTAAAAATGCCAATAATTTTAGAGCTGGGCCTGCTTAGTGCTAGGAGCAAATACTGCATTTTTCATTGGAAATGCTTGCTTTTTAGACTCCTTACAATGTGTGTAAACTGTAAAAGGCTTCACTATGACAAGCAGCAATAGAAACTATCCAGAAGAGTTTGAATCCTTGTTGGAGAACACATTTTTAAAAAACAGAGGATACTAATACAGCCTTCTGCTGTTATACTAGCAATTTCTTATATTGGGCCCAAAAAAACTTTAGAGGCATAATACATGACCCAGCGACGCGAGTGGTTTCCCACACTTCAGGGGCTCCCCATCAACCTCAGACTCTATGACAATATGTGCGACATGAGACTCTGGTGCCCCTCAACACATTCGGAAAGGGAGCCCCATCATTTTGTGTTACGCCACTGCCCAGGATCCTTCGAACCATGTGCTCCCAGCATGTCAAAGTTCTAAGAATCACTGATAATAGAATATTTTTAGCTGGACCAATATTTTATTGGCCTGTCTGGATTAAAATATTGTAAAAAAGTGGTCATTTTCCTAAGCTAAAATTTGGGTAAAATGATGTAAAATACTAAATGAGTGTCTTTTAACACCTGTGATTTAAGTACATTTAAAAACTGCCTGCATTCCTCTTAAAAATTCTTTCTTGAACAGGCACATGGACTAGAGATTCGAGTTACTGTGGCAGAGTCCTGTGATGCACACGTCCCGAACCCCTCGCCATGGCTGCTACTCCTATTGGTGATTGGAAAGCAAAAGCAGCCCTGTGGCTGGTGGGCTGTGAGAGCTGGACTGAGAGCAATCTGAGTTGGGAGGGGATGAGAAGTAAACAGATATGGCATTTCCCATGACTAGAGAGCCAGTGAGACTTAAAGCATTTAATGGTGAATCCACTTAAAGGAGTATCTTCTGGTCAGAAATTGAGTTGTTCATTTGGGAGGGTGGTCCCCCTACCAACTCCATAAACCCACTCTGGCTAGGTCATAAGGCAATCCCGAGAGAATCTCTGCTCAACTCCCTATAGCCAAGGCACAAGAATCAGGCAATCCACAGAGAATTGCATGCTCAGATTGTTTAAATATTAGTTTTATTGATTTTGAAGCAAAACAAAACATGGGCTAGTACTGTGGTTGAAAGTAATAGCATTATGACCTCAATATAATTCAGCATCCCATAGCAGGCCAACAAACTGAGATAAAAACAGCAACATAAACAGTGGAGTTGACATAGGCTACAAACTTCACATTCTCCGCAAGGGGTAACAAAGTGCATGGTCCGTTGATGGCACAGTCATGACTAAAAGGAGAAAAAACATAATTTGCAGTTGTAAAAGCACATCAGGTAATGTCCATTTACCACCACCTATCGATCCCGTGTGCATGTCTCAGGGCAGTGGCGCAAGGCAAGGGCAGCTCCTCCGCAATGGCACTTGAGGACATTTAATGCCCGAGTGAATTCTGAGGCATTGGTTAGCCCTGAGTCCATCGAGGAAGTTTAGTCTGGAGGCGGCCGGCCCCGACAAACCACTGCCCCAAAGAACAGTTGGAATAATAATTAGAAGACCCCGAGCGCCAGACGCCGGAGAATTGAAGGCACGTTGTGCCACAGACCTTTAAACCACTAGCTGACAAGAAGAGCTGCTTTTGTTTCAGGTCAACTGCTTATTTTGTACAAGCTGCCGTGCTGTCAATACCAATAAATCTGGTATCAAGGTGGAACCTTATTTAAGGCCACACACAGACTCTATATATAGTCCTGAAGAAGACCCCCCCTCAGACGATCACAAAATCGCGTTAATGTCCAGGGGTCGAAACGTCGACGCATAACTATCAAGTGTTAATGTTCACCCAGAACAATCAGGAATAACTAGACCAAGTGCTAGTTGGGTTGAAACATATTTTCACTTACCTCACACTGTGTTTAAATGTGTGTCTTGAATTTATGTTCATTTGTGATGTATATATTGTGTTGTGATATGTAAATATATTTCTTTGTTTTCACTTCACGTCACCAATTTGTTAATAAGTGTAATTGTACATTATATATCTGTGTGCATATATGTTTTGTTCTCATTTCTGAATACATAACTTTCACCAATTTGTTATAAAATCATAAACGGATTCAGAATTACATGAGTTTCTTTTGTTTGGACTTAAATTTGGACATTTTTCATCAAATGATAGTCTCATCTTAGTAGAGGGACCAAGTGTAAAAATAGTTTTGATGCTTTCTAAAGCTAAAAGGTGGCAGAACCACTGTTTACTTAATGGTGGGACAAAGAAGCAGCACAGCAGAACACTGAGGAGCGATATGGCCGGCAGCATCGGGTAAGGTTTTTTAAAAATTATTACCCCCCAGCGCTCTCTCCACCTGCCCCGCCACCTCTTCATTGCTTCAGCTGCCACTGGCGGAAGGATCTAACATCTTCAAGGGGGCAGTTTGCCTGAGTGGGGGGTATAGTTCTGGGTCTCCCCCCTAGAGCCAACAAGAGGTTGTTGCCTCCCCCAGGCATAGTGCAAGGGTCCCAAGTGTTTGTAATGTCCAGCCAGAACACGAAATCTAGGGCGGGGTCCGACCCTCTGCTCACAAATCATGGTTGCATGTCCAATGTTACAGAGGAGAATTCAGTGAGGATCAGAATATCGTTCAGGGTGGGCGATTATCATTTTTCACCTCTGTGTTCCTATTGTAGACTTCACAATATCCATTGTTTGATGTGTCTAATCCTCTGGTGCGCAACATTGCAAGTAATCTAAACAACAAAAGAGTGTATCCCGTAAATAAGAGAGCAGGGAAAAAGAATCAGAATTTGATTCTATAAAAAGCCCTCACTCACCAACCTGGTTGATGACATGCTTCATCATAGGGCCCCACCCGGAAGGTCGAATACCTCCCAGGTGTGCTTCAACTCCAGAGTTACTGCGGAGCTGGTAAAAAAAAAATTGTGACGTGATAGTGAAAGTGAATGTTAAAAAATGCCTTGGTTGTAACCAATAACTTTATTCGCCGGTCAACCAGGCACGGATAAAAACAAAGTAAGTGGTGAAAAAGCTGAAATAGTATGCTCAGCTGAATCACACTACTAGTGAATGACCATTCAATTCTGATTCTTTTTCCCTGCTCTCTTATTTAGGGGATACACTCTTTTGTTGTTTAGATTACTGACTTCGGGGGGCTAAGAGTGTTTTATACCCGCTCCTTTCCCTCTTTCTCTTGTTGTTTAATTGGCAACATTGCAAGTACTCAGTCACACTCAGCGCATGCCCATTTCAGCAGTGTACCTGGCCAGCACTTAATTTCTGGGGCCATGGGCACCTTCCACGACATTGCAATTTGGTGTTTAAAAAGGATAAAGGCAAGGTCAATAAAACTGTAAGTATTATTCTCCTTTAGCCTTGGGTTGTAGTCCCAGTAGACCTGATTCGGGTGAGGGCAAAAGTGCGTGTCCTGCAGTTGCGGCAGCGACTTCGGTTATCTCCCCCAAGGCCCTCTGTAGTTATGCGCACTCGCAGACCATATGGTAAAAACTGGCGTCGGGTGTTTTGCATCTTTGACATTTAGAGGATGCCTTGGGGAACATGCATTTAATACAGTGTGGAGTGAGATGCCTGGTTCACGAAATTAAACTGCGTGAATTGAAAGCTTGGGTTGTAGGACATCCATTTGACATGCTGGAGTGCCTGGGCCCAGTGCTTGTCTGTTATTGGCTGTGGTAGGACTGTGGTCCATCTAGTCCTGGCCCCCTCAGTCACCATCTGTGTTGTAGAGTTCAGTGCAGCATGCAAGACAGTAATGGCGCGCCATGTACCTCCATGTGACAAGAGTGCATGTAGTGTCAGTGATTGGGGTGGTTCCACTTCACCGGCATCGCAAGTGGTGTGCACCGCATGTTGTATTGCATGGTATGCCAGAAACTGTCCTGCCTTCACACCATAAGTGTCCATGATGTCGTGGAATTACATAAGCCTCCCGTCATGAAAAAAGTCCCCTAAGGGGTCAATCTCCACTGCCCTTCAGGGTGCTAGGTCAAATCTTCAAATCTTCGGGCCACCTCTCGGAGTTCCGTTAACTGCCACACCGAGATGAGTGGGGAGTTTGGTGGATGGAGCCCCCTGCCATGTACATACTCTTGCCAGTACAAGCAAGCCATCGTCATCTGACGTGACTCCAGATGTAGGCGGACTCCCAGGTACGACATCCACTTATAGATCTTGGTTTCCCCAATACTCCTACGAATGGCCGCCATCTCAGGACAAGCAGCCATACCAAACCGTTGCATCATCCACCGGAGCTGTGCCGCAACATTATGCAACTTGTATTTGGGGGAGCCTAGGCCACCCTAGAGTTGTTACCGCTAGATTATGGGGTGCGCCACTCACCTCCTGCCCGCTCCACACATCAGCTCTGTCAGTGTACCATGCAGTTCTCGGAAAAATGACCAGGGAAACGAGAGTGATAGCGCACCAAAGTAATGCAATAGACTTGGTAGCACCAGCATCTTAGCGATCGCCACATGTCCCACTGAGGATAGTGGCTGGAACATCGAGAAGTGGAGGGATTTGCGGATTGATGTCACTGCCCAATCTACATTGCCCTCCCTGAAGTCTCTATCTCCATGGTATATTTGGACGCCCAGGTACTTGAAAGTGTCATAAAACCATTTGAGCCTAAATCCCGACAAGGACCACCTATCAGATTGTGGGATAGGGGAAACAAAGAGGACTTGGTCCAATTCACCCTGAGGCCCAAATCAGTTCTGAATTCCTCCAGCATCGTCATCCCGGCTGGGGGCAAGGTGGCTGCATCTCACAGCTACACCAGGGTGTCATCTGGATAAGGGAAAATAACCAAATTTTCGACATGTGCCAGTATCCCCCACTGTTAAGAATGCTGTAGCAAACTACAGGCCAGGGGCTCCATGGCCAGAGCAAAGATCAATGGACAGGGGACAGCCCTCCCCGGTGTCCCTCAGGATATCAAATCTGTCAAAGATCAGCAGTCCTGTCCGGACCCGCACCGTTAGATTCTTATACAGGGCGCAGATCCAGCTGAGGTAATTTAGTCCCATATCTATGCGCTCCAGGGCAGCCAGTTGGTAATCCCACCCCAAGTTGTCAAATGCTTTCTCTGTCTAATGACACTGCAACCTGCCCCCGAGCGTCAGCTGGGTTATCCTCTGCCATGCACAGTAGTTGATGAATGTTCAGGAAAGTACTATGCTTCGGTTTCTATAAACCCATATTGAAAGTCCTATCCTTTAATTTGCACTCCCTTATTAGTGGGGGGGAAAAAGGAAGAAACCCCATGTAAAAGAGGAAGAGGGACTAAAATGCACAAAAGTCTGGATAGAGGACAGGAACAGAGGAAAATATAGCACTACAGGCAGAGAGAACAGAGGGCCATACGAAGGTCGTGAAACTTCTGCTTTCTCTTTTTCCGTGGGTGCCAGCGGGTGGAGAACTGGACCAACCTGGGCGAAAAGAAGAAGAAAGACCTAATTATCCCACTGAAATCACAGAACTGAACACATGTCGCAAACCCCTTCAAGCATCAGTTATCCCAAGAGTGGAATATGGGAGTGTCTCTCTCTGCGGCCTTCCCAGATCCTCTTTGGCCCCTTTAAGAGCGTCAATCAACGCAGCAGCTAGACTTATTACTGGCTCCAAAAGAAATGCTCACATATCCCCGGACCTAAGATCCCTTAACTGGCTACCTTTCGAGCCAGAATTCAACTAAAAATCGCATGCATGACGCACAAAGCCATTCATCACAACACTCCCAACTATCTGGCACAAAAACTGGTGCCTTCATGTGGCAACAGAGCGTCCAGAAGTGCCAATAACCTTTTACTGAAACCACAAAGATTCATCAAGAAGAAAACAACATACAATCGAGCCTTCTCAGGGATGGCGCCCAGGATCTGGAATGCTTTTCCCCCAGAAACTAGACTGAATCCCTCTACTGCATCTTTCAAAAAAGAAGTTAAATCCCTTCTCATGGCCAAATTCACCAGGGTTATCGTGATTATACTATTCTTGATTTGTATGGAACTATGTTATTTACTATATGCATATGTATCTTCGATATTGACCTTGTAAAGCGCTCGGATACCCCCAAGGGTCTTGTTCGCGCTATATAAAACCTTAAAAATAAATCAAAATAAATAAATCAGTATAGAAATAAAAGAAAATAGGCTGCTACCAACCAACCAAAGTGTGAAGTTTCACCTGCCAAGCGACAGTGACTTATGAATATACAAACATCGTTTTTGGCATAGCAAAGGCATTTTTACCCTGCAGTGTGTCACTGCAGGGCATTTAAACTGCTGTCCAGCCAGAGCACTATAATGCTTCTGGCAGATGTAGATTTTTGTCATATTTATAGGTGGCTTACATACACACTGCAGCCAACATATGAAATTAAACTTTCCAGGCCATAGGTGAACTAAAGGCACTATTTACAGTGGGCTTCTAGGGAAGTTAAAGAGGCCAACTAGGATGTTCCAGTGAACATCACATGTTTTGTAGGGAAGTGAACAAAGTTTTAAAGCTAGCGACGATAGGGTGCAGAAAAAAGGCAAAAAATCTGAGGTGGCCATACCGAAAAGGCAGGCTTGCTGTACTTTCCTACGTAATCAGTGAGGTGTTCACCAGGACGTCTCTGAATACTCCTATGTCCACCAAGTCGCTCTTCCTGGAGGTCTTCTTTGCTGGAGCAGTGTCCATAATGACACCCTTGCAGCCCTTTATTTTGAAATTTTCCCTTATTTTAGTTGTTTGTTAAACTCTCTTGTGGCTAGGGCCCCATCAGTCAAACTGGACTGAGAAGATTAGAAAATCAGAACATCTAATGGGACCTGCAGCGCTGATCACAGCTACCAGCATACTGTGTAATGTATACCATGAAGGTACATTTGCCTTTCAGACACCATCACACCTGTAAGCATTGTAGCAATTAACATGATAAACGCACCTCGGTGGTCATCACTCACAATGTGAAAAAACACTTTCCACATACGATCAAAAATAATGGCAACACCCTACCAACCACACACTTCGCACACTACACCGTGCAGGGTGTGTGTGTGTGTATCTCTGCAGCAAACACTTCTGCACCCACATAGGATAGTAAGGCCTATAAAGCTGCAATACAAGCTATTCATCTTTTCATTAATCTCTCCATTCATTCATCGCGTCATTCACCCAGCACTTTCATCCATTTAGTTATATATTTGTGCATCCATTCATACATTGATTCTTATATTCATTCATAGCTGCATCACCCATCTTTTCATGCATTCATTCATTCATTCACTTGTTAGTTCATCAATCCATACACTGGTTCATGTGAAGTGTGGCACTGCTACCTATTACTTTAAAAATATGCTGCTATGCCTTTATACACCATAATAGGACAATACGCCACACACTTCTAAAAAAAAGATCCACATGCCCACCCACTCACTGGGAGGAGTCCCTTCATCTGTCAGTGGCTTAAGGTTCTGGGCTATGCCTGACTTGCAGTCATCGGGGGGGAAGCCCTTTGGTCTGGGCATGCCTGACATGAATTATGTGCAGACACCCACTGGACCTAGTTGTACATAGTGCTTTGAACACTGAAAAGGGAAGTTTTTTCCACCACAATCTTGGCCATTGAAAGATGACTGCAGATAAGGCTGTGAACCTACCTGAGAAAGTGCTCTCAATGACTGAATAATGCAATTTAAGGAAACCAAACAGGATTGCGCATTTCGGTATCAAAGCCAGGCGGAGGCGTAAGCATGACATTAAACATACTTGCACACGTAGCCTCCTTCTTCCCCCAAAATATACGGCCCAGGTTTCTTAAGTTGTCCAAGTTGGGTGTGTACGGCTACTGTATACCTTTTTCTTTGCATTCAGGTACTTATCGTTTGTTTCCTGTCGTAATAAATACAGGGCTCCATTTACCACAGTACAAAGCACGAGCGAGGACTTGAAAGGTATTCTTACTAATACTGTGTTGAATTGCCCAGGTAGAGGAGCCTCGAGGCCCACCTCGGCGGCAGAGCAGTCAGTCATACAATCCTCACTACTACTTATCTCACTGCACACATCTTGCTCACCCTTCTCTGCTTACAGCAATAGTGAGCAATCACGGCCCTGACAAGTCCCATGCCTCCTTCCGTCTGTGAACTCCCGTGAAGTGATCAAGATAAATGCTGCCTCCGGTGTGGCGCCAGGAGCAACATATTGGGCTGTTTGTCTAGTAGTGCTGCATCGTCCCATTCTTTCAATCGTGACCTTGGTACCCTCCTCCGGGTCAAAGGGAGCAGCGTGCACTGGCTGACAAATAACTGATGTGGAAATCTGGCTTTGTTGCTGGCCAGTTGACCCTTGAGCAAGCTGGACAGTGGAAGTCTGGTTCGACAGTTGCTTGGTAAAGTTTGATCGCTTCACGGAGAGTTAATAGCTGAAACTTGAGCTTTTCACGCCTGCTTTAGTAAAAAAAACACTATAACACGGCTGGCGCTGCAACATAACATTTTTTTCAGATGGGAGAAGGCGGGCACGACGGGCAAGCCAGGACGGGGGAAGGAAGTGGGGATATGGACAAGCACGGGCGGCGGCGAGGGGTACGGGGAAAGGGACAGCAACATAGAGAAGTGGTGAGTGTGAGGGGAAAGCAGCAAGGGGAAAAATAGTACCTCATTCACAGCACGAACAGTGGAATGACACCAATTAAGTGTTAATCCATCTGTGCTTGGCCCACACTCCAAAGCAGGGAACGGAAAGTGACGCTTGGCCTGCACTGGCCAATTAGGAGGTAGCAACGCAGAGTTACACTGTAGCCAACAAATGGTAAGCAATGGGTGGACTCCAAGCTCTTTTTGTAAATAAGTGTCTCGCAAACGAGAGCACATGCGCTGGTGCATGGCTTATGCAGGCTCAACCCTAACAAACATTGGAAATGCAATAGGTCTCGCCTTTGTTTAAGTTAAAGCTATTTGCTTTGCTAATGGTATTGTATTTTAGCTATGGCTTATTGAGTGTTTGTATGTGATATGTTGTGCCTTTATGTTGGTTGAATTGTAATTGTTATGTGTGTAGTAGTTTAACGCATAGCGTTAGAAGGAGAAGAGCAGTGTTTAAGATTTGGGACGGAGAGTGAGTAGAAGAATAGCATGAGGGTAATGAAGTATAGTGAGTAGGAGAGAAGCATGAGGCAGAAGAAAGGGGAGTGGGGAGAGTAGTATGAGGGAGAAGGAAGAAGGCGTGGAGGAGATTAGCGTGTATTTGAAGGAAGGAAAGTGTGGAGAGCAGTATGAGGCATAATGGAGAGAGGAGTAGAAGAGTAGTAGGAGGGATATGAAAGGAGTGTGAGAAGTAGAAGAGTAGTGTGAGGTAGCAGGAAGGTAAGATTATTTGCTTAGAATTAGGCATAAGGAAGTAGATAGGTGTAGAAGAGCAGTGTTAGGGAGATTGTAGAAGGAGGAGGAGAAGAGCAGTGTGATGCAGAAGGACTGAGAGTGATGAGGATTAGAGCAGTGGTAGGCAGAAGGATGGAGAGTGTTGCGGAGAAGGGCAGTGTGTGCTAGAATGTTTGTGAGTGTGGATGAGAGTAGTATGAGGCATATGGATGTAGTTGTGTTGGTAGTTTGTGTTGGTAGTGTTGTGTTGTTGGTGTTGGATTTTTTTTTTTTGGTGATGGTAGCACTGCGTTGGTTTTGTTTAGCTAATGGTGGTTGTTGATTTTGACATACATCACACGCAATTGAGGACACAGCCATTAATTCCCACACTAAGAATACCAAGATTAAGAAGCACGCGCGGACTGGTGCATGGGGGCACAGGTACCCAGAGATACACACATACTTATAGGCACGAAAACAGCGTTGTAATCATTAAAATACCCAACCGGCTTCCAATCATATAAAGACACGACATGCACACGAATACTCGGACATCTACAACATGCACAGCCGTGTCCATAGAACCGAATAGAGGGGAACACACATATATACATGTATTTACAACACATACAAGCACACAAACAAGGATACACGCGGGATACACACAAGCACTGAATTAAACCTGGTGGGGGCAAGTTACACTACACCCAAAGGAGGAGGGGGGGGGTAGGAATCTTTCCAACGGGAAGTAAGTCATGAACGGTACAGGCATCTCTGCCGGAAAGCACGCATCTGAAACCAGCCGCCTTTGCACAATGGACGTCCTACCTAAGTGCAGGGAGGATTTGTGATAACCCCTACAAGTGCAGCTAATTCTCTTTCAAGCCAATAGAAATGTCCGTGGCGAGCCTTCGATGCCCAAACTTGTCATGGAAAACGCAAACTTAAAAGTACAGAATGCACAGCGTAGCCGACTGATGCTCCAGGACATGGAGTCAGTAAGACGTAAATGGAACCTCCCTGCTACAGCGCTTTGAGACCATAGCTAGTGGTAGAGGTAGCGCTAAAGAAATTCTACAACACAGGAGGTGAGGCGCTGAAATAGTCCCTCACAGAGAGAGTCGGTGAGTAACAGAGGAGCAAACAAAAACCACTCAGAAGGGATAGGTCTGTCAGGTGAGTTAAAGTCAGGTGACAACTAGTCCAGGCGTCCATTAACAAATCGGTGCATTATGTGCCTTGTAATCTTAGTCTAAATGGTTGACATGAATTAAACTAACTCGCTTGGGGGAAAAAACTGTAACAGGAAATCCAAGGCGTGAAAATGCTGTGCTGGTGACATGAAGTAAAGTCTTGAAACTTTTAATGAGCAAGCAAAGTATTAAAATTAGCCATTAGAGAGGATGAAATGGGGTAATTATCCCACATAGAAGGTTGCAATATCGATGTCTTTTTTGTATAGCGCTTCATGCAGTTTCTAGTCGTCCGGAATACCCGATGGTATTGTTTTGAAACTGAAACATTCTCGTGAGGGCGAAACAGCCTACCAACCCCCAAATAAAGCGAAACACGCCAACACTTTCCATCAAAAGAATGGACAGGATGATATACTCCCTAACGGAGTAAGGAGTATTAACACAACTTCTAACACCAAACACAATGAAATCGCCATTAAAGGGGACAAGCACGCTGAAATACCCATAGAAAGACTCAATACTCACTTTTCACCGAAAGTGAGACAATGACATCAAAGCAGCAGCCCGGGGTCACGCGGCGGCGGTCTCACACTGGTCACCCAAAGCCCTCCCTCCCCCAGTGGGAGCCGGCAGCAGCGCCGCTTCCTCTTTCTGCAGCGCCTCCGCTTGCGATCTGCAAGGACGGGCAGAAAGCGACAGGAAGTGTTGGTGTGGGGAGGGCAGCGCGAGACATGAGCTGGTCTGCAGCGATCGTCAGAGAGCAACAATTAAGACAAGACACGCGGCCGAAATGGAAATAAAAACGTGAACGCGTAAAACGTAACCCAATACTAAACGCACAGCCCACATGCAAGCAATGGTAAAAAAAAAAGTGCCAACAGTCATTATAAAACCCACCGTGTCACGCCGCCAGTAAAAGATCCAGTCCAGGTGGGCGGGGCAAAAAGTGGACAGGATGGTAACCAGGAGGGACTAAAAAGCCTCCAGGACAATCATTACACCCCGTTTAGCATAATTGGTGGTGCAAAATGACGCACACCAATGGAAATTACGGGCGGAGCCGAAAGCGAACTTCTGAAACCGTATTGATTCCAAGAAGCCCTCGCAGAGCGAGCGGCGCATGCGCGCTGCAACGCCAGGCGAGACCTGAAAAGGAGATGCAGCTCTGAATACAGCGGTCGATAATAAACAAGTGAGGCAAATGCAAATGTTAAAAAAAAATTTTTTTTTTTTAAAAATGGGTAATAATCTTTTTCCAGTTACTAAGCCTATGGAATTCCTGAAGTTATGGTCTAGCAGAAGCAAGTAGAAACTGATGCACAGTAATTCTGATCCTCTTACTGACATCAATTGACTAAAATATGTAAATTGTTTTTGTAAATAGAGTCCAGTAAATCCACTGTCAAATGATTTTACTAGTGTCTCTTCCACACACTCAGTGAGGTTCCATGCATTCTGTGTTCCTTGAACTTGTTTTCTAATGTGCTCCCTAGAGCTTCGAATAGTTTCCACTGCATCGCTTAATTGACATTTCATTAATTATTAAGACATATGACCTATTCGTAACTCTTTAAAATGTAACACTTTATATATGAAAATATTACAATGTTTTTCTTAGGTTTTGAAATAAAATATTTTCTGCTTGGTACATCATCTCCGATTTCCCCATCTTAAATTTCCCTTGGCATCAGCAGAGGACCTTAGAACTTTCCGTAATGTAAATGATTAGTCGCTGTCTGAAATTACTACACTGTAATTGGAACTGGTTAATAATTGTGAACAAGCTGTTCAGTATCAGGCCAGTTTAAACATTCTCAGTTTGTCTTATGCCGTGGGGGAAATAGCTGAGAATTTAAAGCAAAACATAGGTTGTCAACTTTCTGCAATCTTGTAAAATTTCAGGCTAATCACTAATCACGACAGATGTATACTTTTTTCGATATATAATGGAACCTATTCAGATTCAAGATCATCATTTTTCTGCTAATAACATTGGTGCGATTTGCCAAGGTTTTTCAATCTACTTGTATTTTGTCATTACAGATCTTTGTGGCACTCGTGTGGATTTGCCAAGTACTGGTTGGGTTTATGGGCAACTTAAGCTAAAAGAGCAAATAGCTTTTGCATCCTTTTAGGGATAAGCTACTCTTGCCAGGTTAAAAAAAAATAAAAGAGAAAAGTGTACCATTGACATGTTTTGTGGGCCAGCCCACACCGTTAACTGGAGAAAAACACACATTTTTAGGTCTCACCAACTAGACAGCGCATAGGTTATCTGTTGCAAGATGTATTGTCCGCTTACACTGGGTTTAGAACCTGCCCATTGCTTACCATAGGTTGGCTTTGTCACACTCGTTGCTTCTTTCTTATTCATTAGCTTGTGTGCGCTTTACCTCCTCACCTGACGTTTGTTTTTCCCCTGGAGCATGGAAGGATTACTTGTGTCCATTCACTGCTTTCTTTTCAAGCACATCTTTTTTTTTTCTTCAGCTCTCCTCCAGAGTGCATGTGTTTGCCATCGGTCTCCCTCATGTACTTCTTATGCCCATGCCATGCTCCTCTTTCTTTCCTGTGCACTTCTCTCTTGCCCCCTCTTGTGATGCGCTTGCCCTAATGTGCTTCTCCGCTACCCCGTTGCTTTCGTGCCCATGTGCTTGCTTTCCACCCCCCATGAAGCCCTTGCCCTTGTTGCCTTCTCGTCCATTTGCTTTACTTCCCTGTGCTTCAAGTCGCTCTTTTAATGTTTGGTTCCCCACCTGTGCCCCTGTGGTGTTCCCTCCACCCGTGCCCCCCTCTTGTTGCTTCTGCCCCCCTCTTGTTGCTTCTGCCAATGCCTATTGGTTCCTCTGCACCTACTTTAGAAAAAAAAATAACTCTTCCATGCATTTAATTTTTAATTGGCAATCAAACTTGGATTGGTAACAAAAAATGAAGAAATAAGCGGCTGTGTCATTTTGTAGGCGCCCGTCATAGGCTTTTTAAAAATAATTATTCTTTATCAATACTGCGCAGCATCAGGGATGCTGGCTAAAACCATTGGCAATGCCATTAGGTACCAAAGGCATAACTTATTGGCTTAGCCAATGCTTGTTTTCTTTGCAGCCCAGTCGCTTGACTGTGCTAAAACGTCTGTGTCCTGACCGCTAAAGAGCTTGGGCATACACGGGCTAATAAAGGGACATTTTATAATGTTTTAAAGTGTGCTTCATAAGTGCCACCACTTCAATTATTAGAGTATCTTGTGATCTTCTCCCAAGAAAAGGAAAGCGCAGATTTTAGAGCTAGTTTTTTGAGTGATTGATAACTTAAAGTTTCGGGGCTGTGTAGATTGTGAGCTCCTAGAAATAAGCCATTTTGGAAAAACATATTTGTATAATTTTTGTATAAGAAATTAGATGAAAGTTTGTATAGTCATGATTTTTAAAATAATTTGATATACCTATTAGGGCATCATTAACTTTACTCTTCAGAGTGCAGTTGTGCATTTGAAATGTCCAAGAGTATAGTAATCCAGATGCATCCTTAGGTCTGCCTTAAAAGTGCAGCTGCTGCTTGACCTTATGTGATCAACATAATAAACTTTCAGAGTACTATTGAGAGAGGGGCTTAGGCACTACCCACATATTGGTTTCCTATAGTCAAAGATTTTATCGGGGAAAAGTTGTGTACTTCTACTAAAAGAGTGCTTGTAGTGCGTTGTTCGTAGCGCTGGGACGCCTGAGGGTAGCTATCGCGCTTAATAAATGGTCATTTCAGTTCATTTCAGTGCACTTTTTGGCTTGTGGTAAAGTCTGTACTCACTTTAGCAGGAGTAAGTTGATTTTGGTGAAAAGCCAATGACCATGGCTATAGTCCTGATCGGTCTATTATGAAATGTTAAGAAAAAGGAAGTAGGCTTAATGTATCTATTGTGAAAAGTAGAGGTGGACTGTCATTACGGGCACCATGGCTCTGCCTCCCTCCCTTTTCCAAAGCATGATGTGTCTCTCAGGCTGAGCAAAAGTCAGCCTGATAGACAATCATCATGTCCGGGTCAGGCAGCCAGACGCTTTACATACGCTAATGCACAGTCTCTTGGCAGCCTGAAGTAAGATTTGCCGGGCTGAAGACTGCCTTGAGGGCAGTGGCCTCATTAGCATGGCAAATCCCTGTGAGGTCCTCTCCCTAATGACGAGGGGGGGCATCACTGATATTTAGCCCTGGGTGCTTCAGGTCTATGCACTGAAGTGTCCGGGGCTGACTGTTGTCGCAGAGTGGGTGGGGTCAGTAAGTCTTATGAGTTAGGGAAGGTTCTCCTCTCATTCTGGACCCATGACAAGTTAAGCCAATGAGTAGGGGACAGGATCTTCTGTGTGTGCCTTCCCACTCTAAAGCCTCCAGCAACTTCTGAGGCCTTTGTACTTGTCCCTTCTGCTGCCTACTGGTTCTGTTGTCACCACCACATCCCAATAAGTGCTTACCAAATGTATTTTGTGTGTGTGTGTATATATATATGTAATTGGGTGTGTACTATTGACGGGTGTTTGCTTATGTATGCTTGTGAACATAGGGTGTATGTGTGCATGCTTGTGAATAAATGTGTGTGTGGATGGGTGGGTGGTAGTATGTGTGTGTACTTGTGAGTGGATGGTGGTGGAAGTGAGTGTACACGAGTGTGCCTGCCGCAATGTTCATCCACATTATGAGCCACCACTGTTAAAACCATATGTGAAAGTCAATAGGATGGCTTGTTATTACTCTGAATTAAAGTCTACAGCTAGGGATTTGGTTACATGGAATCTCACTGATTACTGTAGTAGGCAAGGGTTTTTAGTGTTGGTTATCTCTTCTAACAAGACATGGGTATAGATTTGCACTGTGAGAATCCTTGTAAAGACCTTTTATGACAGATAGTATTTTGCTTTACCAACTGTAATTCTGTATGCATTTGTAATTTTAGGACTGTATGCCTAACGGTTGCCTTGTGGGAAAGCTTATGCTCAGTACAGTAAGCCTCATTGGTGTGCATAGAAAGGTTATGGCGGATGGCATAGGTCTGATCTGTTTATTATGAAAAGTTATGACAGTAGGGCTGGCTTATTTATTGTGAAAAGTATTTGATAAAGCGAATACTCTTCTAACTGTGGATTTTTATCACACTGTTACAGGCTGAAGACGGATGCTTGGTTACATGAAATTCACAGATAACAATAGTAGGCAACTGTTTTTGTGTTGATTATTCGCTCTGACAAACCCTTAGATTAAATATTGTCACTGTGCTAATACTTATTAGGCTATATTGAAAGTGGTTGTATATTGTTTTGCCAACAGTAATTCTGTACACATTGTTAACTTTATAATTGTATGGACGATGGTTTCCAGCTTATCTACACTTCAGAAGACGTGCTGATTATAATGTCAAGTCAGTGAAAGGCTATAGTCTTCACTGGGAAAAGTTACATCAGATTCCTTAGGAGTGTTCTGAAAGTTATGACAAAGATCCTTTGGCTTTTCTACTGCCTCTTATGCAGATGATGAGCAAATTGTAGTTTCGATCTTGGGGGATCCCACAGAGGTTGCCAAATGTTTCAACAAGTGTATGTGTGAGGTAGTAGGCTGGATGGGAGACAGTTGTCTCAAGCTAAACTCTGTGAAGACAGATGTCCTGCTTTTTGGAAAATAAATAACTTTTTAGAATCCTACTTGGTGACCTCAAGAGCTGGGCCCTCTTCCCCCTCCAGTCACTAAGGTCTGAAATCTCGGGGTGATTTTTGATAGCAAGCTCACAGTTTCAGATCAGATTAATCAAATTACATCATCCTGTTTCTACCTTTTAGGAACACTGAAAAAGATCCTTCCGTTCTTGCCTTTCGATCTACACAAAACAGTAATTAGTACATTGGTTCTCTCTAGGATTGACTACTGTAACACCCTTAATATGGGCATACATAAAAGGCAGATGAATAAACTGCAAATACTTAAAATTTGGCAGCTCGCATTCTCATGAAGATTCTAAAGTAGGCATAAGTCTCTCAAACCATTGAGATGCTACGTTGGCTTCCGATTAGGAAAAGTGTATCCTTTAAGGCACTCTGTTTAGCACTTGAAGCCCTTAACGATTCTGGCCCACATTTTCTGAGCAAAATATTCTGCCAGTATATCCCTAAAAGACTCCTTCACTTTGGCTCTACTAAGTCAATGGCAATGTCTAAAATCAGGAAAGCATCCTGGCGAGGTAGAGGTCTTTCGGATGCCACCATTAAATTGTGGAACAAGTTGCCTTTGCGCGCCTCCAAGCCAAACCCACTCTCCTGCAGTTCAGGAAACAACCTAAAACCTGACGCTTTTCACAGGCCCTCCCCCTATAACTCCCTATAATACCTCCTCTTTGACATCTATACAGGCTTGTTTTACCTACGTCTCTTCTTACGCTAGCGCCAAGACACCCTTGGGCAACCGAGTGCTTTACAAACTTTTCAATATCAAGAAGCTATTTTCACCCACGCCTAGTATTTTCTTACACACAATCTCAGATTATCGTAGTAGGCAAGGGTTTTTGGTGACCCACGTGAACAAACCATGGGGATAGATTTTCACAACTGTAATCCATATTAGATTCTAAAAGTAGGATTATATATTGTATTGGCAACTGTTTTGTAATTTTACTATGGCATGCCTGAAGGTTGCCTTGTGTGAAAGATCATGACCAGCACAGTAGGTCTGAGTTGGTTATAGTGACAAGCCCAATATAAAGTTTATATACCTGATTTTTTTATAATGAAAAGTTAAGATAAAGTCAGTAGGCCTGACATATTGATTGTGAAAAGCATAATTTAAAGCCAATAGAAATTAAAGGATGGATTGTTATTCCTCTGTAGTAAAACCTACAAATAGGTATTTTGTTACATGAAAAATATCACTCTACAATATTGTTCTCAAAATTGATGACTCAAAAAAGATTAACGATTGGGAATAATTAGTTTGTGATCATACATACCACCATATGGAGAGATGTAATTGCATATGAAATCATATGTACGCGTCTTGTTTGAAAACATATCATTAGGTTACTCGTTTGAAGACATTGTTGAGAAGTGAGATAGCGAAATGCCGCAGGGTGCGGACATTTAATTAAATTCTTCCATTAACCAGCACTGCTTTGCAGTGTCGCAGTTGAGGTTTCCTTTGATTCACTGTATGGATAAGACCAGTTCAGCTGTAGCTAGGTGTTGCTATGATTGTGGCCTTCAGATGATGGTTAAACGCCTCTAATGTACAGAGTCTAGACTGCTAAAAGCTTTTTATTTTTCTAGTCTGACAGTGAATCACAGAATGCAAATTCAGAATGAACCCAGGGACTGCCAGAGCCCTCTGCTTTCTGCGCATGTAACTAGCCTTCTAATGCTATGAGAAGTGACAAAAGAATACCGTACTATGTGGAAAGGAGGAATACCACACCAGAACTCACATATTGTGCAGGCCATTACTGTCGATCTCAGCAGATCATGTTGAGCTCTAATATGGTTGGAGGTGTTTGCAAAACAAGCGCCCCAAAACATGTATGGTAGCAGTTTAAATCTGCATAATAAGGTTGCGATGATGAAGGGATCTATCTACGTGTTTTTAGGGTGAAACAAATGCAATTGACATACCAATTTGTTGTTCGAGCTACATAATAATTAGTTCTTTGATAGTTGAAAGCTGTTAAGAGCCTCCAAACCGAGGAGAATAGGATCTGCAGACGATTACTCGGCGTGCCACCAGGATCACCTAGCTTTGCCATCCATGAGGAACTGGGTCTGCCGTTCCTGGAGGATGCCATTAAATTTGGCCCCTGAAGCTATGCTGCTCCATCTGGTGCAATCGGGAGGCCTTGCTGAATAGGCACATCACTCTGGACTGCCTTGGCTGTGATATGGGCCTTCGTATACCCGTGGCTCAGTTATGTCAAAGATATATGCAATAAGCTGGGTAGACCGGCATATTCTCCTCACCTGACCAACTTCTGGCGAAGGATAAAAAATGGCTTAAAGAGGCTTTAAAGGAACCCCTTGCCAAGGAACGGGAGGCTCGAGAATTACTTACCCCAGTTTGGTTTTTGGTCAATAAACTAGACAGACAACACATTGTCTTGTTTAAACGATCAGTGCTAGTTAGCCACTGGTGGCAGATGAGGTCTTAAAAAACAGGCATTAAACCACAAAAAACTAGCTAGAGTTCTGTGTCACTTCGCCACAGAAGGATGAAGCTGCAAATGGTGAAAAATCTGAAAAGGTTCGTTTTTGGGGGGGTTTAGGTGTCCGATCAGTGTAATTGGAGGGAGAAGTACTTGAACCTTAACGGATAGAATATATATGGGAAAATGGACGAATTGTACAAGTGGAAAAACATAGGCTAAGGACTTCAGATTGATGAGAGGGGATCACATAGAAGGTAACTAGGGAATTAAGATTTGAAAAAAGTTGCACGAAGCAAACAATTGGTCACTAGTACTGCAAGGGTGGAATCCCAAGGGCAATTTAAGGTTATATCTGTGGTGTCCGAAAAAACCTAACCAACGTTAGAGGTATGTACATAGTCATGTTTAACTATCTTTTAATGTCCATTGGGGGTGCGCGACTCACAAAGTCCATTAGTCAATCAAATATAAAAGTATAATTTCTTTATTTTGAATTATGTTAAGGAATATCACACATAAAAACTCCAACCAACGCGTTTCATTCCCAAATCGGGAACTTCATCAGGGCTTATATGTAGATTCCCTTGAGTGGTAAGTTTATATGAATAGGTAAAAGCAGTCCCGTGTATTGGACTGGGGCTCTGCAGCGTAATGGTTTAGCGTATTGACTCCTTGTAAGTTGATTTTCTTCAATAGTAAGCTTCCACAAGTAAATGGCAGGTCCCGTGTACTGCACTGGACCCCAACGATGTAGAAATGAGTATAATAGCTCCTATAAGAAACTTCCAAGCGCACGAGTATTACTCCTTCTTCTGGCGCTGGGGTAGGTCTGCGCGACCAAACTGATTAATTGGAACTGGTGTGAGGTGCGGAGTTTATGGTCCGTCGCTGCTCCATTTGCTACATGTTTAACTATCTGTATAGCACAAACCTACCTATAATAACGTAATACTGTGTGATAGAGGGAAGTTATAAACATTGGAGGGGTGTATATTTATATATGGTATCTGTATAGTGCAAACCAAACTATATAAAATGAGTGCAAGTAAGGCTTGCTAATAAATGGAAGAGCGTTCTTCATCGCTGTGCATGTAGGGAAAGCAGTTGAAGAGGTTCCTTTTGAACAAGTTGTTCATGAAGAAGAGTGGCATCTGTTTCTTCCTGAAGTGGAAGATCAAAAGTGGTTGACTGATCGGTGTTGGAACAGAATTCAAGATCATTGGTGCGCAGTAGAGAAGCCCTTTCTTCTGCACTTTTCCTTTAGGGCGGGGAAGAACCAGAATGCCGCTAAGACCTGCAAGGTGGAGGAGGACCAACGGGCTCCTCATATGAAGGAGGACCAGGAGATCTAGGTGGCAATTCCTTGTTTCCAGTGCAGGCAGGCTAGATGGCAAGATGTGAGGCCATTGACATATAAAGGCTCTAAAGGATTGATGGATCTAAGAGAGGAACATTAGTGGCAGGAGTTGAATTGAAAGGACCCAGGAATGAAAAGCAGGACACTTTGGTTAAGAACCTGAATGGATACAGGAGGGGTCAGGTTCAGGGACAGAAAGGCGACCAATTTAATAATGTTGCATTGATCTGTAAATCATCTAAAGGCTGGGGGAAGGAGGAAGACTGAAAGGTTGTGGTCAAGCAGTTTGGTGTAGAAGTATGATCATGGAGTGTCTGTTAAGCCTAACGGGGTGATATTCTGTGTGTGGAAATGGTGTAGTTAAGAACTTGCATGTATTCATGTGACTGCAAGGGCAGGTTTGCAAAATTACACACCAGACATAGCAATATTTGTGAGCTTAGACTTAACAAAGTAAAGAAGCGTTTTAATAATTATGTACCTGCCTTGGTCCATCTCACCGTTTCAATGAAAGGGCCTTGGAGATGGAAAAAAGCCCTCTCTTCTCCAGGTATTTTGGATCCGTGATCAGGTCGGTAATCAGAGGTCAGCCTCTATTGACCACTGCTGCTGTTGAGATGGGTGAATCCATAGTGTATGGAGGAATGTGGCATGGCACCACTTTGGAAGAATGGGTTGTATATCCTTTTTTAGGGTCGTCAGTGCTGTCTTTAAGACCTCTTCTTACCAGTTCTTTAAAATATACACAGACTGGGCTTTTCTTCACCATTAGGTGTATTTTCTCTCACCTCATGCTAGTGGCTGTTCGGTGTATTATTCCTCCTCCTACGGAGTGCTGGCATTGCAGTGTATGAATCAGGCCTCAAAGTCCTAAAAATGTTACTAGACCTGCAGGTCGAGTGACTTAAATAATCTACTCGACCTAATTATAAAGCTCTTGACCCATAAACTGGTTTCAAATTATGTGATTCTGGGCATGTATTTGAATTCACTGAGACGTCATTTTGTTCTTTATCACATATGAGAGCACCTTCAAATACGTGAGCTCAGCATGTCTGATGTACAGAAAACTCTTGTTTGGTTTAATAGACTAAACCTTTGCTCCATATTTAATACAAATCTAGCCACATATAGGATCCACATGACCGCTGACTTGCCTCAGTTCATTAACCGCATTGTCATCAGTGCGGGGCAGGAATGTTTCTCAACTCATGTTTAAAAACAGTCACTTTTAATTAATACACAACTAAAGCATAAAGTAGCAGCACACTGTAATTTGCAATCAGCAGATTTTACATTAAAATGCCCACAGAATTTCCCACTGACGTGGTTCTAAAACCTATAGTGTACAAAATCTGGAAATAGAGTTTCTGCAAATATGTCATTTGCACATCACTAAGTAAAGTGTTCTGATTTATTTTGCTCCTATGTAAATCTTTGTTTGCATCACACTTCTGAATTACAAAAAAAAGTTCTTTCATAATTCCTGATATATTTTAAAAAATTGTACTACTAATTTGCAAGTTGTTTAAATGTGTAAGAAAAATAAACTGACATTTTACAGCCTTTTGTTTCACAATTATTGTCAGTTAACTCACTTAACAAAAAGCACTAACTATAATAATAGAAAGAAAATTAAACATTTTCCAGAAACAGATAAGCAACACTTAGTAAAAGACAAACTGACATTTGACCTCTGTCCTTGAACAGACAGCAAATGTGTCAAGACCAAAACAAGATTTAAAGGCCTCTTTATTGCTCATTCACTTTCTGAATGAACAGAACACCTTCTCCTTCCAGTTTAAGTTAACTCACCAGCACAGATGAGTAAATGCTAAAAATAGCTCGACCTGATAAAATCTCACTCGACATTGCGAGTGGATTTTTCGAGGCCTGTGAAGACCTATTTTACATTTCATAAGTACACCAAACAACCTTTGTCTCAACATAATTGTATACAGAAAGTAATATTTTAGATTTTTCTTCACTGCAACAGGCTTTTCTAAACATTTTGGCAATGGCCAAAATGAAAGAAACAGTGGCGCTAATGCTTGTTAATTTTGTTACCTTAGCTGAATGCGCTTTGGTTATCTCCTTGTAGCAAATAATTTTGGCACCACCTCCCCCTTTTGGTATGACACCCTGTGTGTGGTGAAGTGAAATAATGACACTGGTGCTATAGGGGAGCAAGGAGGGTTACCTAAAGTGGGGTTTCAAGATTACACTAGCTTTAGTGCCGGAAAGATAGGGAAGGTATAGAAATGGTTTGATGTCCTTTACATTGATGGAGATAAATTGAAGGCATTCTGGTGAGTACTGGTGAGTCAGATAAGGAAAATAGTACCAATATGCCCAGTATTCGAAGGGTAGCCAGTAGGTCCAAGGAGTTACAGCTAGGGCAATGAGTCCAAAGAGATAGATGAGAACTGGTAAGGATGGTAGCTTTGACTGAGAGGTCAAAAGAGTGTGAGAGAAGTAGGAAAGCCTCGGATGTATATAAGAAGTATGGTAGAGGCGATGTTGGACCCAAGAGGTGTACTATTTTGCAGGATGGGTTGGTGTTGATGTATTTTATTTTTTAATAAAGCAGCATGCCAAGCATAGTAATAGGTTTAAGCTCAGACACCATGAGTGCACCCTGAACATGATATTTTCCCAAAAGACTGGTCCACTTGTTTTGCAGAAGCATAGATTATTTTTGCTCCAAGGTGCAGAAAATCCACAGTCTTCCTGAGTAAAATGTTTCTTTGGAGAGCCCTGATGTTGCTAGCATCAGAATGACGACTAGGAAAGGTGAGGCCGAAGCATTTCACTTACTGACAATGCTGCTAGCGTAAATGTAAATCCAGTATTTGTAAAGCGCGAACAGCTACCCGAAGGCATCCCGGTGCTGGGGGCCGTTGGGAAGATTAAGCAAGCTATTGCCCAGAGTCACATGGTGCTAGGCTGACCTGCCGCCGGTGCCGGGGATCGAACCGTGAGCCCCAGATTCCAGCGTCAGTCGCCCTGGCCGCGGCGGCACACCTCTTCCCCATCCTTTGACTTCTGCATGGTTGTATTGGCATGTAAATAGTGGTGATTATGGGGTCATGCTTATATATTTTTGTGTAGCATTTAGAATGTGCAATGACTGGGGTCTGAAGCGGTCTGTTACGCAGTATGTGTGACTTGAGGATGGATAACGCAGCCCTGGGCACCCCAGGCGCCCCGTCTTCAGACAGCACTCATTCTAAGATGCACGTGATTGCTTTCTGACAAAAGGGCCACAGAGAAACGAAATGAAGCATCTTTCCAAAACCAAGACATGGGGTTTTGCATTCCAATATCAGCCAAATGAAACTGGAAGCGATGTAGACTGACTTGACTTCGAAATTATGAGAGAGAACAGCTTCTGAAACCAGTAGGCAGGCTAGTTTTTCACATATTTGTTTCCATGCCTTATTTTTTTTTGTTTTTACTTTTTTTGGGGGAGTTTTTTTTTATATATCGCGCAAACTAGACCCGAAGATATCAGGTATCGGAGCGCTTTACATGAGCACCAGTTAGTTACAGACGGACACATTCATTTTTTGTTAGGCACAGGGAGATTAAGTGATTTGCCCAGAATCACAGGCTGTTGAGTGTCCCTGCCGAAACTTGAACCCGATTCCCCAGCTTCGAGGTCGACCGCTCTAGCCGTAAGGCTACATCCTCTCTCCTTATTATTATCCAAACTTGTCATTTCCCAGGCACTCGTGTAAATTAAACCTGTCAGTTAAATTAAATGCTCATGGGCTCCTGACTTTAACCCCTCATTTAGATTTGGTTGCTATGTGTGCAAGGTAGCTTCACTTTTGGCTCTCGAGACTAATACTAGTACTAGGGCCTGCATACATTTTGAGATGTAGTGTGCAAAACCTCAAGGTCTAGAACCATATTTTAAATAACTGAAAATGCAATTCCAAAGCTGTGCTAAGTCCATGTCTGAAAGTCATACACAAGATCAAATTGACGGTCAGGAAGAATTTGTCGTGAATAGCATTTTTCACAAATTTAAGAATAATGTGAATTTAAGAGCTTAAAAAAAAGACACGAATGCAAATGAAATGCATTGAAATAAAATATGAAAATCAAATTTCAGTCTGAATTGACCATTCAGTGACAATACAGGAAACCTGTTGGAAAAGATTTTTAACCATGTTGGGTGCCACTAAAGCTGAATTTGTAGAAGACTGATTCGGTAATCTTAGCGAGTCAAATGACGGGGGAAGGAGGAGAGCCCAACACAAAAGGCCACCAGTTGTTGTTCCACACAGAAGCATGACAATTGAAAACTAGGGCCTCTGTCTTATCTGCATTTCATTTAGGACAGTTATCCTTCACCCAGTTACTGATTGCCCTCATGCAATACTAAAAATGCAGTGCCATCAGTTGACATCATCTGAGATGGTGTGCAGCAAGGATAAAGAGGAGAGAGAAAAAGCCTATGACATGGCCAGCCGCCCCAATTTGAAGAAGTGTGCAACCTTCCTTGACTATGGGTAGATCACCTCTGAGTGCACTCAATGTAGGTCTGTTTATGTCGGGTTGGAGTACTATGTCGTGGGTGCAAAAATAACAGATATCTATTTATCCAATTGCCAGTAAAAGGAAGTGGCAACATTTCACTTAACCTAGGGCAGAAAAAATTCCTGCACCAACTTTGATTATCATAACTAGAGGTACAGAATATTCCATCTGAAGAAAGCTCGACTCCCACCTTTATACCCCCTCCCTAGTCCCTGTGATGTTGAAGGGTTCTTTGCGTGACAGCACATTGTACAAAGATTCTTGTGTACAGGTGCTTTCCGCTAATCAGTTAGCCTGCTTGGCATTCTGTCCCTTGGTGTTTTACATTTACTGATGTGAAATGGCACAATATCAAGGACCTAAATGATTAATGTTGATCGTCTTCTCAGTGGAAACAAACATTTGTGTTTTTATTTAATTAAATAAACAACATTCCAAACACGTCTTGCTTGGATTCCATGTTTCACGTGGATGAGCATGGAGTGTTATGTAGTTGCTGGATGCAGTCCTGTGGTTGTTTTCCCTACTAACCTATGGGAATAACCCTGGCAGCTCATTGATGTCAGGGCTGGCTGCTCGCATCTGATGTGACCTGTGCTGCTCACATTAGAATCGCCGCAGAGCTAACTTATCTCAACATTCTTTCGAAGTAGAAACATTAAATAACATTTAATTGGTTAATTATAACATGTGATAATGACGCTGCTTTAAAGGTGGCTAAAATGCTTTACCAATCACTGTGTAATAAAAACAAATGAAGCAAATTGTTATTAATGTTGTTTGTTGGAGGATTGGTGAAAGTGTTTCGAGATTGACTAGACAGTTTACATAACTCCTCCAGTGAGGTATTTTAGGTTGGAAGTCTGTGTGATATGCACAGTAGAAGTAATGCGAGTACAGTTGGTCTCATTAATTTGTAAGTATCTGTAAGTGATGTGTCCATTTGTTATACCTGTCTAGTGTTGTAAATGCTGATGAGTGTTTGGGAGGGGAGCGAGTGAAGTTGTTATAATTCAAGTACCTGAATGAGTGGCATATTTATATTTTCCATTATCCATGTCTAGCGTAGCGGTGGCCGGCACAGGTAAACGCGGCGGGGGAGGGGGGGGGGGACGAGTCGACAGACGATGGAATAGGTATAATTAAATAAATAAATAAATAATACCTATTCCGTCGTCTGTCAGCTTCGCCCCGCCGCGCCCCACCCCACTGCCACACTGCGCTTACTTGTGCCGGCCGCTGCTTGGCTAGCGTACCCATCCGCCCGGCAACTATTTGGAGATTGTTATAACAGGGTGAGTTCTAGGACGTGATGTCACCAAATGCATGTGACACAGCACACTCTGGCTATTAATTATGAACACCTTTCAGTTAGGAAGGGTTTGTAAATGGTTAACAACTAGTAATTAGGTGTGCAATGGACAAACAGTTGCATGTTGTCAAATGGACAAAATGCTGAAGAGCTTCTGAGAGAGATGGCTGCATAAGTACAGCATCCCCTTTCCACAACTGTTTACTCAGTCTTCCCATCTTTTCAGCCGCTTAAGAGCTCCTTAATCTTAGAACGGTAGCCTTTTGATCTATCCTACTGGTGGTCGCCAATAGGCAGTAATAGTTACTTCCTAGTTTCCACAGGAAGAGCATTTTTTGTTTTGCTAATGGCTTTGGCGCCGCTTGACGAATATTCACGAAGTTTTCAAAACTTATACTTTAGTCGGTTTGGCTGCTGTGTTGAAAGTTTCGGGATGATCCAAGGGGGCTGAGGAAAAAGGGGGGTCCTAAAATGCATTTTCCTCATGCATTTTCCCATAGGAAATTTGAACACAACTACAGCCCAAACCACTAAAGGAATTGCACCAAATTTGGCAAAAAGCTAGATTTTGGTCCAGAAAGCGAGCTTTTTGTGATTTGGTGTAAATCCGTTCAGTAGTTTTCGAGATTTTAAAGGAAAAAAACATAGCTATCTAAGAACGCGGACCCTACGTGCATCCAACAGACCCCCTCCTGACATCTGATTTGTTGCCAACACTTCAACCAAGAAGTGTTGGCAGGCATTTTGGAACTTGGCTTCAGGCAGAGTCCCGAAAAAGACGTAAAAAAACAAAAAAGGAAGGGGATCAGGGTAGGAATACCCTGACCCCCAAGGTGTGGTGGTGGGTTAGGGTTAAAAGCCTTTTTTAAAATTCAGTTTTGCTGTGAATTAACAGGTGGAGCCACAGAAAAATTGTAAAAAAAATTGTGCGGTCTCCTGCACGTCTTTTTCAGGAAGGCACTGGGGGCATGTGCACAATAAAGGAGGGGGAACATGGGGCATCCCTCCTAGGGTTTATAAAACACCAGGGACCACCACCTCTCCGGGGTAATACTTAAAAAATTATGCAGGGGGCGCACGGGCCCCCTGCAGGCCCATGGACCGCCACCCTTGAGGCTATGTATGAAATTAATGCGAGGGACCACCACCTCCCCGGGGTTAATGTAAAAGAAAAATCGGGGGGCTTCGCGGATCTGGGATCTGCCCCAGCGACCACCACCTGTCCGGGGCTGTTTATTTCGTAATAGGGTGGAGGGGGCCTCAGGGACCCCCCCCCTCCCCCACCCCTCTGGGACCACCAACTCCCCAGGGCCAAAATCATTTTTTTTTTCTTTAAATGGGAGGAGGGCCGCTCTGCCCCCTCCTGGGCCGTTCTCAGCCCAGGTTAACGCCACCTCCCTGGGACAGGCCCTACAAGAAAAAAGGAGGGGGGGGCGTGCGGCCACTTTCCTGAAGCCATACATGGCCTTGGGGACCCCGCCACTCCCCTGGGCCGGCTCCTGCTAGGTCCTGGGGTGCCCACCCATGGGACATAGCTGGTTGCTGTGGCTTGGCGGGAGCATCCAGCAAGCGAGAGCATTAAATACTCTTGCTTGCTGGAAGCAGAACAGAATTGCATTCACAGAGAGGGAGATGCATGTTCAGCAGCTCCCTGAAACCAATGCCTGCTCCTGCAGAAGGCGGGGAGCCAGCAGGGACTGCTGGAGCCTTAATGCTCCCCCCGTGGTCCCTAACGAAAGTTACTGGGTGCCCTGGGTGGGACCAGGGCAACCAGAATAGAGGCCGAACTCCGGGCGATGGGGTCCCTGGGGCCGAAATCTGTCCTTGGAGGTAAATGAATTTTAAAAAAGGTATGTGGCCGCGTTTGGCGATCACAAGTAACAAAAGGAAACCGTGGCCGCCATTATCAGTGCAAAGGGGTGCGCACTAGTTAAATTTAAAAAAAAAAAAGCTTTTGTGCGAGAGCATGTCCTGCCTGCAAAAGCAGGCAGGAGGAAGCCCTTTAAGAAAATAGTGCTCAGAGTTTGTAATTAAAACATACCAAGTAACAAAACACGCAACAGGGGATAATCTCATGGGAGGTTACAAGAAGAGTAAAGGCGGTACTAAGGAGGGACTACTAAGCCTAATGGCCAATGAAAAGCCACCATTTACAAATGACAGGAACAGGAGCCAATTATAAAGATGTGTGGAAAGTGGGCGGAGCTTCATGCCCAGATCCTGAATTCAGCAAACACAAGGAGATGATGGACGGAGTGCTGAAACTTTTCAGACACTCACCCCCAGTCACAGATCTGGGTTGAATCCATCATCATTCTTTAGCTCACTTCGCCACCTCAGTTCAGACCCAGCTATATGCAAATCAGTCTTGACCCTGTGCCTCATGGGAACAGTCCAGCCCGAACTGCCAAGCCAGGTCTTCCCTGAACCGGAAACAAGCATCCTGGGACCGGTTTCTGGGTAACACGCTTCATCAGCCAGGCTAGCTTGAATCCAGTGGCAAAGTGAGCTAGGGACCCACGTCTGGGCATACCCTGCCAACTTAGGGCGAACAAAGCAAACACAAGGAGATGATGGACGGAGTGCTGAAACTTTGCAGACACTCGCCCCCAGTCACAGATCTGGGTTGAACCCATCATCATTCTTTAGCTCACTTCGCCACCTCAGTTCAGACCCAGCTATATGCAAATCAGTCTTGACCCTGTGCCTCATGGGAACATATGGCTGGGTCCTAACTGGAATGGCATGGTGAGCAAAAAAACGATGGATTTAGGCCCAGATCTTTGTATTGGGGTGAATGTATGACATTGTTCTGCATTCTGTCAATCAATTGTTGTTTTTGCACAGATCCTGAATACAGCATGTCTCGAAGAGACAGCGCAAGTGCTGCCTAGGTGAGACCTAAAAAGGCACAGTCTTATTAAATGTGCTGAATGCTGTGGAGGGCTCAGCATGAATACATTGCAGAAAATCTTTGGTTATAATTTACATAGTTCAAAAGACTGTGTATTTAAGTGGTGAGGTAAATTGTTTACATTTAAGAGGCACAATGGTAATTTTTGAAATTGTTAAAAATTGTCCATATTCTAATTGATCCACTTGGAAGATTTCAACATTTTACATCTGTCTGTCATCAGGAAGTACAACTATTTAAAGGCCATCTCAGTAACTCGACATCTATGCACTGCTTAAAGAGCTGATACATTTTTAAATGAGTACAAGAGTATTGTATACTTGAAATCCCTAAACCTATACTCCCCTTTTACAATTCGATTTAACAGTTTCAAACTTTAATTTTGCTTCTTACTCTGGGTGAAAGAAGAACATAGGTAGGAAAGCTGGCCCTGTAGGAAAAGCACTGTAACTCCAGTCACGGGCAGTTAGATTACTCCTTTCCTCCTAAGTGGTACATTGTACATTAAAATGCTGGAGTACAGTCTGCTCAACATCTCCTTGCTTTTGTGATATTCTTTGTTCATGCAGTATTTGAGCTTTAGGGCTGCAATCAAGGGTGTTGTGAAACACTGTAACCCTACACAAAACAAAACTGTACTTGGATAGTGTGAAGGGCGAGACATAGTTGAAAAGATCATTAAGTGGATGGCTAGAGTTAAGGTCATATGGGTTGTGAGCGATCCTCATCCTTTCTTGATAATGTAATCTTAAACCTCTGTAATTCTGTGATTTCTCATCCGCATTACCTGTGACTAGCAGTGGGACCTTTCCAGACCTCAGTGCCTGGATGTTTATTCATAAACAGCCCAAGCTTCAGTTTAATCTTTTCATAATGTTGGAGTGCAACATACCCAAGCACAGGTCCTCGTAGTGCAAGAGATCTTGGCTCTCACCATTTTGGTGAAGATCAGCTCTAACTATGTCAGAGTCCAATGTAAAGTCACCTTAGTTTTGCGTATTATTGACAATGTGCAGGTATAGCTGATTGATATATTGAGCTGTACAAGTGTTAGCTAGAGTTTCAAATGTTGATCTTTCCTTAAGATATAACTTACATCATACCAAATCTCATTAGTAACCCTTGATAATAATCAGCATATTTGTTAATATCTTAGCAAGGTTTAAACCCAATCACATTATGGTAGTCAAAAAGTATAAAGCTTAAGCCAGAAGGTGGTTAATCGAAGAGTATACAAGACTATTTAAAAACCCACTAATGCTGCTACATTTTATTGAGTTATCATTGAACAACAACAGTTTTGTGTACAATCGGGAATATTTCTGACAAGTAAGGTGAACTGCGGTGGACTCCTGCTTTGTGTCCCAAGCTGTGTTAGTTTGTTTATGGACTGGTGGGAGGAGCAGAAGGTCAATGGTCCCAGCATGTCACAATGAGCAGACAATGTAGTTCCGTGGTCAAGATGTATTGATGACCTATTCATTATCCAGGAAGGACACACAAAAGTTCCAGTGCATTTGTACACATACTCAACAGCAATGATTTAATTATGCAGTTTACCAATACTATCACCGAGTCTGAAGGTGATTACTTAGATCTATAGTTATATATTGAAAATGGCCATATTGATACATATGTCAACAAGAAATCTACTACAAGCAACAACCTTCTCCATGCAAGTAGTTTTCTCCTTGTCACTTTAAATGAAACGTTTTAAGGGCCAGACACAGCTGCAGTAGAGATGACCAATTTAAGGTAATACAAACGGAAATGGCACACAGATTTGCAGAAAGGGGTTATATTAAGAGAACTATTGACATGGCAGTACAGAGAATTGAACATCAGAAGCAAGAGGATTTATTTGGAGTTAGTAAAAATAAGAGCAGGAGCAAAGATGCATACAGGTTTACAGCAACATACAGTAGGAGGCACAACTCTGTTAGGCATATACTTAACAGAAGTTGGCACCTGCTTAAGAACGATCCAGTGCTATAAGGCTTCACACCTAGGGGTGCGCTATAAGAGAGTGACATCGTGAGGGGCTAACTAGTGTTTAGTCATTACGAAGAGACACAAGGGGAAATTGGCTAAACACTTAGCCAGAATTCAGAAGGTGTAACAAACGTAAGGCATGTTAACATTTTCAAAATCAGAAAGCTTTTGTTATGCATTTAAGGAGATATCCCAACATATATTGTAACATGTGAATGCGATATGCAAAAATGTTACTTACCCAATGGCACACCACTTCCACAAGGTGCACAAAATGAGAGAGTAGCCTTTTATATTTTGTGACTGATTATATTTCTCAAGATTCTAGGGGTGGTGACCGGGAAAAGCCTTAGGAGACTAGAGTTGTTCTACATTATAAAACTTGAAACTATAGAACCGTAGGGGCAGAATATGGATGAAGAGCTGTATCCCCAACTAAAACCTCTATGTATCTTAGGAGTTTGGGGTCTCATTCTCATGTATTTTTAACCTTTAGTTTTGTTGCAGTGTGCACAACAGTTCACAAAGCCTTTGGTTAACATGACTATAAGGCCTAAACATCATTAAGATGCAGTAATAAACGGGGAAGTGTTACAAATTTAGCTTGAAATGTATCCTTTTCAACAATTGACTTCCCATGCATATGCTTTTGATTATAAATGAGATTAGATATCAGAAAATTCGACTCAATGTATTAACGGTAATTAATTACCAAATCATTTTTGATTGTGATATCAGCTAGCATGTCATGTTTCATGACCTCTTCCGATACTCATGTGCAACATTTTCAAAATATACTTTGTCTTGATAAGCCAACTGGGTCTAGATGTTATATATAATTTCACATGCTCACATAAAATTTAATGTAGATCAATTTAGTGACCCACTCTGCTTTACTGTTTGGGTTTTTAATCACTTAGCACAACATGCACTGTAAGCATGTGTGTCTTTTTTTCCAAATGTTTAGGAATGCATGATGTGATGTTGTGTATAAAGCGTTCTTTACGTGGTCAAAGCTACGCAGGTAGCTGAAACGCAAAATGCTCTGCAGCACGTTTAGAAAATAAACATGGTGTGAAACAAGCAGTGACTGTCAACATCTTCCTTTATGCTGGGAATGAAGTTTGAAATAAGTTAATGGAGTTGGTGGGCACCTTTTTGGCCAATACCCTTGCCAATAAGGCACTTGCAGACAATCTACCACCTGAATGAGGAAGTATAGACATATAGATGTTGATTTGCTTATTACTTTAGTACCATTTGATAAATCTGTACATGTGGCAAGCATTTAGCATGTTCAGCTCGTTATGTTTTCAAGTTTGTGCTGATTCATCAAGGGGGCACATTTACAAGTAGGGAGTCCAAAAAATCATAATGTACTAATAAATGTGATATAATTTCACGAAAGAACATGGAATTTGGCAAACTACTAGCATGTTTATTTTTTATCTTGACATGTCCAGTTTAATGCAGACTAATCATAGGAAAGCACATTTAAAGGGGTGGGGCGTACAATATTTTTGATATGCTAATAACATTGGTACCTAGATCTGCATGAAATTTGGCAATTCCTTATATTTCGCTTATTCTTGATACATTGAGTTTCATGCCAATACACCAAGGATGGGCTGTGTTAAATCAGGGTGTCAAAAAATGTTCATTTGCAAATACTTTTGGCTCTGGTAAATGAATTGCTTAATATTTGATAGACTGTTAGCAAAGTGTGCACAGTGCAGGAATATAAAGTTTCAGGCAGATCCTAAAAGGGGGCAAAGTTAAAGCAGGGGTTGAAAATTATTTTATTTGCTAATAACCTTTGGGTCATACTGGTATGAAATTTGGCAGAAAATTAGCATATTTAGCTAATCCTTAGTATGTTGAGTTTCATGCCAATCAGCCAACAGGTCGGCAGATTTCCTGTTTTGGGTTGGGGGTAGAGAGGGGCAAAAAAAGCTAATTTGCTAATCTACTGCAGACTGCTAACCCCTGCCTTCAAACATGCATGGCACATGCTAGCTGCAACTCCTAGCCTGTAGCCTGACCAGGTATTTTATTCATGGTTCCTGTTTTACTGGGTTCACAGACCAAATTTGGGTATTGTGTACTCAAAGTGACAACAGGATCCTATGACTTCATTCACAATAGGAGCTTTTACTTTTTTTAATGTTGGGCCACGAACAGTGTGCAAACCTAGTTGAGAGGACTGTCCGTACACTAATGATCCAGATATCTCTAACTTTTAACCCTTTTTGGATCCACTGACACATTATTGTAATGCTAATTACTTGAAAACTGCAACATAGATTTAATCCAAATCAATTAAAAGAGTTCCCCCAAGTAAAGTTTATTTTATGCCAAGTTTGATATAATTCCCTTCTTTCTGTAATGAAGAACGAAGATTCCTAAAGGTGTTTAAATGGGAAATAACTTTTTTTTTTTTTTTTAACTCCCCTTCAAATGTACACCCCTTGTCAGGTTCGTATGAAACTCATGATATCACAATCTGAACATGGTGTCTGCCAAGTGTTGTGCAGAGCTGTAAAACTGTGCCTAAGTTACTAGCGCATACATTATTTTGTTGCCACAACCCCCAACACCGCAAATTCAACTTTTCCTCCTTTCTGAGATGTGCTTGAAACTGTGATTCCTGCACAGGGCTTAACATGCAAAGTGCCTGTTAAATTTCATGTTACTTCAATACAGAGCACCCAAGTTAGTAGTAGATTAAATTGTCTCCAGTTTATCTTTGCCCCCCCCACCACCCAATAGATAAGAAAGAAACTTGTCAAACAGAAGAATACGCATTTCAAACATCTGACATATTTCATGTGGGTTTGTCAAATAATGTCATAGTTATTAACAAACATGTTTTTGACCCCCCCCCTTTTAAAAGTTGTCCTTCACGAATGCCCAAATTTAACAATAAAAAGAGCAAGCTAGGCATCTGCCAAATTTCATGAAAATTCATCAGTGTGAAAGTTATGGGTATATCAAAATACAACTTTTCAACTGTCAAGATATCTCTATAAATTAACCATATCATTCCCAACCCAAAAACCTCTTTAAGTGCTAATTACCTCCACCTCCACCTGCTTCCATGCTCTCAAGCTCTTCCAAAAAGTATACCGATGGCTCCTGCTGGACAGCTGAAGATCTGTCACGCAAGCCCTGATCACCAGCACATTAGACTATGGCAACACCCTTTACATTGGCATGAATTCTCAACTCACCAAGACACTCAATGTCATAAAAAACACAGAAGCCAGATTAATTCTCAAACTCCCACTCTGCTTTCACATATCAACACACTTCAAGGACCTCCACTGGCTCCCAATCCACAAACGTGCAATCTTTAAGCTGCTCACACACAACTATCTATAAGGCTTTCCACAAGCAAGGCCCCGCATACCCTCAACAGCTGCATCCAGTTCCACTCACCATCCAGACACTTTCGCTTGGCTAAACACATCCTCACCCACGTCCCCTGCACCTGGCAAGCCAGAGACGAGGGCTGTGCCGTTTCCTACGGACCTCAAAGGCCTGAAACAAACTTTTTTAATTTTTTTTTTATTTATTCTGGTCAGCAAAAAAAGAAAAAACATGGTTGCACAGCATAACGTCATTTGGTACATACAATTGCGTATCACAGAGGTCTTACATACATGTCCGCACATAGATTTTACAGTATAATATTCGTACAGCGTTCATCCATCCACAGGTTCATTGCTTGTCGCCTTTACATATTGCTTACCACCCGCATCCTTGTCGCAAAGCCACCCCTGCGCTAATCAAGCATTATCTATACACTGTGGCATTAGTTCATTCAGTATTTTGTGTGGACCTAAGGTATTGTACAAAAGGTTCCCAGAAATCCCTAGGTCTAGAGGCCTGCGGTATTACTTCTGCATACGTATCCAGTGTCTCTTTGCAGTAGGTCACATCGGATATCCAGTCTTTGTATCGTGGTGGGCGCTTGCTACCCCATCGTAATGCGACACGGAGTTTAGCTAGTAATAACGCCACAGCCAGAAGCTTTCGTCTTCTAGCCAACCGAATCTTGTAGAGTCCTAACAAACAGACTAGCTGAGCATTTGGTATCTGCTCAGATAGCATAGCCGTAATAGTACTAGTAACTTCCTGCCAGTATCATTTGAGTTGGGAGCATGCCCATGCCATATGTAGAAAGTCTGCGTTCGGAGCGCCGCATCTGTGGCACCTATCGTCTGGTCTAAGTCCGTATTTATGTAGTTTTGCTGGAGTGTAATATATTTGATGTAGAAATTTAAAATGAATAATGCGCAAATTGCAATTTGATGTTAGCAACTGCATTTGTGTGCAACTATAATCCCAGTCTTCCTTGTCTATAGGGTTCCCGACTGCCTCCTCCCATCTCTGGAGCGATCTATTCTGGGCTTGACTCTGTTCCCCCTGTGATGCGTTATACAGGCTTTTACCAAGCGTTGGCGTGTGGGCGCTGTTAGCAGGATTTGTAGTGCGTTAAGCTGTGGCAGTTCGTCTGGGAACGATGGATATAGCTCCCTGACTGCCATACACAGCCGCAGGTACGCAAGGATCTTCAGTGGTGTGCGATGTACGCTGAGGGACGGGTCATCTTGCGGAATAAATCGGTTATGCGGGAAAATATCGCTCATAGTACGTAGGCCCATTTCCCCCAGTAAAGTTAGCATGTTCTTCTCTTGTGTGACTGTTATTCGTGGATGGTGAGCGATGGGCATCGCCGGAGCCTATGTCGGGATTTTCTGTGCACGCTGTGCTAACGTGTACCATGCTCGTGATGTGCAAGTTACAGAGTGTATTTCATCCCTCGGGGTGTCTCTCTTTGGGTCGGATATGTAGGTGATTCATGGAGACGGTAACGCGCTCTCAAGTTCCACAGCAATGTGCGGTATGTGTGCATGTGGATGTAGCCAGTAATGGGCATGTTGTGCCTGAGCGCAATAACAATATAATTGGAGATCTGGTGCTCCAAAACCCCCCTGATGATATGGTTTGGTTAGAACTTTCCATCCAACTCTCGCCTGCTTCCCGGCCCACGTTAGTCGCTGCATAGCTGAGCGCAATTTAAAAAACAGCGCTTGTGGGAGCCAGATCGGGATGTTCATAAATAAGTATAAAAATCTTGGCAAGACCACCATCTTTTGTATGGCAATCCTATCAGCCAGGGACAGAGGCAATTTGATCCACCGGTCTACCTGTTCTTCTAATTTCGTTATTGCTCTGCCATAGTTCTCTCGAACCACTGTCTCTGGATTCCGGTGTATCCATACACCGAGGTATTTTACCGGTTCAGTCTGCCATTGTAGTGGGAATTCCAAGTTGGGCTGTGTTGTAGCTAGTGTGAATGGTATGACTACCGATTTGTCCCAGTTGATACTGAGTCCCGAGTAGCGTTCAAACTTAATGTATTCCCTAATAAGTGGGTTTAAATCAGTATCCGGATAGTGGGCATAGAGAACCATATCGTCGGCATATAGTGATATGCCGACTGGACGAAGCTGGAATTGGAGAGCTGATTCAGGGTGCTTTTGGCGAATTTTACAGGCTAATGGTTCTAGTGCTAGTGTAAAGAGGAGCGGCGATAGCGGGCACCCCTGCCTGGTTCCGCGGCTTATGTTTATCGGTTCAGATGTATTCCCATTTATTCTAATTCGGGCACTGGGTTCGGCGTACAAAAGCGCAATCCAACGCAAAAAAAGGTTCCGGGAATCCCATCCTGCGCAGTACCGTAAACATAAATACCCACTCCACTGAATCAAAAGCCTTCGCCGCATCCAATAAGGCTGCGGCTGCTGGCAGATCGGGATTTAATTGTTGAAACATTGCTAAGATAGTCCTAAGGTTTTGCGTAGTGGATCTTGTCGGTATGAAACCGGCCTGATCTGGCAATATGATATTCCGCAACAGAGGTTGTATTCGTGTTGCGATAATTCTGGCTAAAATTTTGGCGTCTTGATTTATTAAAGACAGTGGGCGGTAGGATTCGCACTTAACTGGGTCCTTGTCTGGTTTAGGGAGAGTAATTAGTAGCGCCTCTCTCAACGAAGCCGGGAGCATACCATCCTCATAGGCCTTTTCATACATCTCGGCTAGGTGTGGGATTAGCAAGTCTCGAAATTCTTTATAGAATCCACACCGGGAGCTTTATTATTGGGAAGGGAATTAATTGCCTCTTTGATCTCATCTTCCGTAATGTGATGACAAAAGTATTCCCGATGGTCGTCAGACAGCCACGCTAACGCAATGTCGTCTAAATAGTGGCTAGTTGCCACCCGCAACTAGCCGACCGCCACCGTGAAGGCTATGCTGCAGGATCAACTGGGACACATCGACTCAGCTGCTGGTGAGCCCGCTGCCGCTCCTACGGCCCGACCTCCGGCGACGCAATATCCCGTTTCGGCTTCTGCCTATTGTTTTTGTTTTGCCCTCTGGTGTGGTTCGGGTGATCCCTAAGCCCCCTGCCGCCCGCACCGTGCCAGCCGCTTTTGTTTCGGCCTTTGCTTTCGATTTGTTTGTTTTTTACTTTGTCGGGCTCTGATGATATCTAAGCCCCCATGCCACACCCGCAACTAGCTGACCGCCGCCGTGAAGTCTATGCCGCTGGATCAAACGTGACGCATCGGCTCAGCTGCTCGTGAGCCCGCTGCTGCTCCCTCCACCGACTGATCTGGCGGGCTACCAAACGAGGCCCCCCACGACTCACGAGGGTCCTGGCTAAGCTCCTTCGGCCCCCTAGACTTCCATTCTTCTTCCAAGATAGGGTAAGTGCCCTCACCTTGCCTTTCTACTGAGGTCTAAACAAACGCTTGCAGGACCCCACCATCTCAGGAAACTTTAGACATACAAAATGGCTGCACCTTAAATACTTGCACACCCTCAAGCCTTGCACGGGGGACCATTAGGGCAGCTCCTGAGTGACGTGGGGGCCTTACTGTCCCATGTGAATGACGCGTGGCTGCACACAACTGTTCTGTGCTAGTTAGGAGTGGCCTGGAAATGCCAAACCTGTGCCGCTGGATGACCCCCTCACCTGACTTAATCGGCTGCCGGTGAGACTGTGGGGGGCTGACAATTGGGGGCTGACAAACAATCTCAAATTAGGTGCCGAGATGACCCTGCATGGTGTTTGTTATTGGCAATGGACCGAGTATCTATGTGGCCCCACCTGGGTTTTGGTCCCCCATGAGACACTTTTCTTCCATTGCCGGTCTACCAGAACTGATCTGCTGCCCTGCCCCCTGTTTTTCTTCTCCCCTCCCTTATTCCCTCCTTCCCCTACTGGGGCCTTGATCTCCTATGCTTGATTATGCAACCGTTAACTAACGTAACCATGCAAATATGTTATCCTTGTTATACCATGGGCGAAAAACCGAATCTGTTTGTAATTACCGCTGAACCCGAGTACCATTGGCCGTTACCCGGTGGAGCTGCCCTATGCAGCTATAGAGGAATCTGGCCATGGTTCACCCCCTCGGCTGTCACCTACCCAGTCGGACATTGTTTTTAACGGTGCTTCACGGTCTTGTCTATCTTTCACTCTGACTGCTTGTTTCCCCTGAAGTCCCTTCCCCCCTCTGGTCTGCCTGACGCTATCTGCATTCCTTTTTCCCCTGTTTACCTTTCCCCCTCTACCTTCCATTCCACCTAAGACGTTTTGTCTTGGCTACGTAACGCGAAAATAACTTATGTTATCGTGTAATAGCATGTTTTTCGACTGTCTGTTCTCACCGCGGAGTCCGAACAACCTTGGCCGATACCCGGTGGATCTGTCCTATGCAGCTATAGAGGAGTTTGGCCCTGGTTCACCCCCTCGGCCGTCACCTACCCAGCCGGACATCTGACATTGTTTTCCTCGCCTCCCCATTATGTTTCATCCCCTCTATCTTTCTCTGATGTCTATACTTGGTATCTGTAACTGAAGTAATTATGTAATTTTTAACTTGCTGATCCTCATGTAAAGCGCTCTGATACCTACGGGTCTAGCCAGCGCTATATAAAACTTTGCAAATAAAAGGAGGGGACACAGTCGTTTGTGTGGAGTATAGGCGGGTATAATATTCTGCGAAGCAGTCTAAAATTGACGGGGTGTCATATGTAAGTTGGCATTGCATGTTTATTTGTGTTTATATATATAGACTGATGTGCTGGTCGTATTCTGTGTGAGAGCGCACGTCCTGGTCTTCCCCCCTCGCCATAGTTACGTGCAGTGTATCTGCGTGAGAGATATTTGATCTCATCCTCTGCGAATCCGTGATAGGTGTCAACCTTCTGCCTAATGTCCGCTAGTGTTTTGGGGTTCTGAGTGGCCGCAAATTCAGGGTCTAGCTGTTGGATATCCCTTTCTGCCATAGATAATTGCTGTTGAATGTCTTTCAAAATGCCTGCATGCTTACCGATACAATGACCACTGATAGTAACCTTAAAGGCCTCCCATAGTGTTTTCGCACTACTAACGGACCTAGATCAAAGTATTCTACTATAGCCTGACGCAGCTCAGAGCGGAATACCTGGTCAAGGAGTGCGCCCTGTTGCAAACGCCAGGTGAACTGGCGTGGAGTATGTGTAGGGATGGCAAGCGCTAGACGGACGGGCGCATGGTCCGACAGTGTCTTAGGCATGTGGTCTACCAATGTTGTCCATGTACAAACTTCTTGTGTACCTAGCCAGTAGTCTATTCTTGACCACGTATTATGCACTGTGGACGTGCAGGTGCCCTCCCTACGACCCGGGTGTCTCAAACGCCATAGATCAATCATTGCGCATTCTTCCATACGTTCTCTAAGCGCCTTTGCCGATTGTCTCCCATAGCGTTCGTTACCTGTGGACCTATCTAAAGCAGGATCTAGACACGTGTTAAAATCCCCACCCCATATAATGGGTGTGGATGGTAAATCACACAATTTTGCCCATATATGAGCAAAGAAAAGCGGATCGTCAGTGTTTGGACCATATGTTGTGACTATTGTTAAGGCAGTACCTCCAAAGTTGCCCTATACAATAACGTATCGCCCCTGATCGTCCTTGATGGAACTAATAAGTGTGTAGGGGGTGCCACGTCGAACAAGGAGCATTACTCCTCTGGCATAGGTAGAATAGGAAGATGCCATACGATAAGAGGCCCACCTTACGCCTATTTTCCTCTCTGTGATGTCTGTAAGATGTGTTTCCTGCAGACAAGCAACGTCTACCTTATGTCGATCTAGGTAAGCCAGGACCTTGCGAATTTTCTGCGGATTATGAAGGCCTCTTACATTCCAGGTCATGAATGTTAATGGTCTAGTATGACTTGTTCTTTTATCCATACGCAGTGTTGCCCTTAAATTGGACTTGCCGGTGGCTTGTGTATGAGTCTCTGCCGTTTGAGATAATATCTACTACTGTAATGCTGACCAGGGTTTTCAAATTAACACCCCACCCACCCCCCTCCCACTTCGCCAACCCCTTTACTGCAGCGAAGACAATACCCAATAAACCAGAAAACTCCCACCACCCTTTCCCCCATCCCATTATAGAAACTTGAACTTGGTGTGGTGCACACAGGTTGGCGAGAGCTGCCAGCCGAATAATCCGGCAATGTAAAATCACAAGGGTGGTCACTTTGAAAAAACATAAAGATTAATGCACCCAGTGACCTGCAATTAACAGTAAAGCCTGGGGCCTGCCCATTCTCAGCCCTTATCGCAAATGTCCCTTTTACTATCTAATCAGCAATAAGCATATAGCACACAGTCATAAATGGGTGAATTTAACCCAGTAGCAGATTTTACACTTATCTGTGCTAATGGTTGCATAGTCATGTTCTTGTAATCTACATCTCGCAACTTTACACAAGCAGTTCAGTTGGAACAAGTCCGTTATTCGATGTCGGAGGTGGCCTGCTGTTCATCCGGGCTGCATCTGTGCTAATGGTTGCATAGGCATGTTCCTGTAATCTACATCTCGCAACTTTACACAAGCAGATCAGTTCGAACAAGTCCGTTATTCGACGTCGGAGGTGGCCTGCTGTTCATCCGGGCTGCCCCTCGGTGATTTCCGCCGAGGGGCCTGGGAACCTCTCTGCTGCAAAAACTTGAGCACATCCTTAGGTTCATTATACACAGTGGGCTTGCCACCGTCCGTTATCCGCAACCGCGCCGGGTAGATCATTTCATATGGAATGTTCTGGTCACGAAACTTTTTTTTAACTGGCAGGAACTTCTTACGGGCTTCCTGGACCTGCTGTGTAAAGTCAGGGTAAATGGAAATGTCCATACCTTCATGCTTCAGGCTACCCAACTCTCTAGACCTGCGGAGCGCCGCATCACGATCTCGATAGTTTAAAAGTCTGGCAATGATCGGCCGTGGTCTGGCGCCCGGTGGGGGGGTTGGGCCAGTGATCTATGCGCCCGTTCAACGATGAAGACATCCGAGAAAGTTTCCCTGCCCATCAGAGTCGTTAGCAGACCTTCAATGTATTTTTCCATCGGGCCTGTGTTTGTTGTCTCCTCAATGCCCATGAAGCGAAGGTTGTTCCATCTTGAGCGTGCTTCGGAGTCTTCAGCCCTCGCCATTAGGGCTGCTAAGGTTTTATCCATCTTACCCTGCCGCATGTCCATTTGTTGATGCGCGTCTTCAGCATCAGAGATTCTTCGTTCAGCCATGTCTATGCGCTCCGTATGCCTGTCCAGCACGTTCATCATCCGATCCACTCGGTATGTGAGGGTGTCTATTTTCCCATCGATATTGGATAGGGTGGCCTGAATCGCTGAAAACATTGAGTGCACATCTCCAGCAGCCTCAGCGCCTGTAGGTGCCGCTGCGTTCTGCATAGATTGGTGGTCATCCTGGCCGCCCTCAGTTACTTTTTTAGTTTGTTCGAATTGTAGCTTCGATTGAGTCCTGTCCGTTTTCCCCAAGCTCTTCCTGTAGGATGTGTAGGGGTTGCGTCCCTAGGACTGTCCAAATTAAGTACACAGAATGCACAGGTGCCTTTGGCGTCTTACCCCTGTCTTTGTACGTAGCAGAAGTAGTCCATTCAGGGGCCGCTTGCCATACAAGGCACAGTGCTTGTGGAAGACACGAGCAGCGTCCCTAAATAAAGTCACCTCTCCTGGGCGTTGTTTTTATGGGTAGCCTGCTGTGTGCCGGTCAGTAGTGTGGCAGGGACCTTCAAGTCAACAGTTCTACGATATTTCCCTATCAACTTGTCCCCGGGGAGGCCCACCGGCACATTTCGTCGTCGCTCTGTGACCCCCCAGCCGCAGCACACTATGGCGCACAGAGGCGGCGGAAGGAGTTGCTGAAGAGATCCACCGCCGGCGACGCAGTGACTGGACTCACCGTCCTATGTATTGAAGTTATGACAGGCAGGCCCTTGCCCTGGTCCAACCGTTCGTGGTGACTGCCGCTGTATTTATGTGTGCTGTGTCATTTGTGGTGCAGGGGTGCAGTCCACCATGGGAGGGCAGGTGCGGCGTATTGGTGACTGCCTTATTTAACTAGGAATCAGCTCCAGTGCCCCACCTGCACCCGCAGTCACAACCTCGATTGATGACCGCAGCACGTGCCCTCCACTTCTCCCGATATGTGCAGAGAGGCTCAGCAGCCACGCAGTCACAATGCCGCAGCCCCGGGCTCACCTGCGGTGTCCTCAGCGCCAGCACCGAGAGGCCATCAATAGTGCAAGTCCTTGTACGTTCGGGCGCTGCCGCTGATGCCGTCTTTCTGCCGCGCGCGCCGGTCCGGCACACGCCGCTGGTCCCCACACAGTGCTGGTCTCTCCGCCACTTATTGAGCACGCCGGTCACGGATGTTCAGCTCCGGTCGCGCTCAGGATGATTCCGCTAATTGTTCGCCGCACTCCAAGAGCGGCAGCGCGCACCCTCCCGCCTCTCCGTACCTTTCAGCGGGGATCGTCGTCGTCGCTCAGCAGGGTGGTCTCTGCCGATTGCGTGCTCTGCGTCACGACCAGCACTCACGCGAGCCCGCGGCTTCAGCCCTTGTCTTCACGTCGTGGGCCCCACCTTCACCACACGTCTGCGCTGTATCTCCGGCCCCCTCAGTTCGTTTTTCGCCGCGAAACAGGGGTCTATGGAAGGACCCCGTCCTCCGATGCAATTTTTCCAGAGATGTAGGTCTCTTGCAGCTCACTGGATGCAGGATAACTTAAGGATAGATTCGTGACCGAAGGAGCTCGCTCAAGAAGCAGCCATCTTCGGGCTTGGCTAGCTCCACCCCCCGCGCCTGGAACAAACTTGCCTTCCACATCAGAGCCCCCAGTTCCTTCAGAGTTCTGCAAGAAACTGAAAACCTGTCTCTTCCAATAGGCTACTGTTCGAGTAGCGCCACCCTTCTTAAGGATACTGTCCCGGCCATACAAATAAGCAGAACAACTTAAAGTAGATATCAATAAAACATCTTCTCGGAAGGCACAGAAAATTTTTCACATTATATTTTTTATAAAATGAGCGGCTGTGTTGGAATATATTACCTGAGTTTAGGCGGCCATGTTGGAATATGCTTGTATTTAGGTTTTCTGGTTGAGGAACAGCATAAGTGGAGGAAGATAGGAAATTTAGTTAGTTCAATATTCTCTTAAGACGAGTGTCATTCTACCATTACTGGTCCCAAATATCTATACAATCTGACTACTTTATATCTTTACGAAGATACTCAGATACTGGATAATAATAAAAATGCCCATCCCAACAGATCTCTCCACTTCTCTTCCCCCTTCCCCCAAACCATGCCAGCTCAGGACCACAACTGTACACAAAATCTCAGGTTGGACGACCCAGTGCAGTAACCTGCCAAGCAGACTGTATCATAATGTTAATATTGAGAAGTCGATGTCAATATGAATAACGATACTTTGATGTATAAAAACGAAGTCGCATCTTTGACGAATTCCCCCGTTATGAACTCCACGTCAATCCCAATTCAGAAATGCGTAGTTCGGCGGGTGCTGAGACCCAGACCCGAGGTCAATGATTGACGGGTCACAGGTGAGGTGGCACGTAGCCGGCAGACAAACACGCGAACAGGAAACCCCAAATCAATCCTGTAGATAGGACTAGCGACACCACAGTGGTCCAGGAAGATTGGCCCCAGAGGGTGTGGCTTAAGAATGATCCTTGGGGTACTCCGCAGTTGGTGCGCTTGGGGCGCGAGGTGAAGGGGGTGGGCACAGAATTTCTCGGTAAGACATCTGAGTGCATTGTTTGTGATTCCAATCTGGCGAAGTCACCGGATGAGTGTGTGGTGGGTTACGGTGTTGAAGGCTGCAGGGAGGTCAAGGAGGATAAGGGCAGCCATTTCTCCTCTTTCAAGTAGGGCTCGAATGTCATCTGTTGCTTTGATCAGGGCTGTCTCAGTGCTTCCATCTAGAAAAGTAATGATGAAGTGTGTAAGAGTATCTAAATTGTGATGCCTCCTTTTGATTTTGTTTTTGCTGCACAACATGCCCAGGCCCTTCAATATAGCACACTCATTGCATGCTAAAGATATGTGCTCTACTGCATTGCAGGTGAGGCAGGTTATTTTTTAATGAGGATTTTGAGTTGTGGTCTTGGGCCATCAGGCAAGAGAAGTTTCACAGGCGCTCCTAGTCCTTACAAGCTTCACTCCCCTGGCCCTCTAGAGGCCCTTCAATGTGGTAAACTTCAAAGGTAGTTCTGGAGATTCTCCCTGATAGTTTACTAATGAGCTATCTGGAGTCGATGTGCTCTCCTCCTTACAAAGTTTGATGTTTAGAAATGTTGACTTTTTTAGGTCACGCCTGAGCCAGCGCATGCGCTGGTCTGGCGAGACATTTAGTGAGTGGGGCTTTAGAAATCCGACCACAAGCTTTTGCTTGTGGCCTAAAGCTTGCGGTTACGCGCGCGTGCACGCGCACGCGCACAGCCGCCATCTGGCTTTACTATCTCTTCCTTAAAGCCAATCGCGATCACTTTCACTTTTGCCAATTTCATGCGCGGGCACCCTTAAAGCGGGATCGCGATCACTTTCACTTTTGTCTTCCAGGCAGTGCTGTCCGCTCATGGAAAATACCTCTCGACAGAAAACACGAGGAGTGAGGCAGCAACAAATCTTCCAGAAACCGCTTCACTAATGCGCGCACGTCGAGTAGAAGTACCTCGGGGTTAACCTCGGGTCTGTGGCGGCATAAATCAGCTTCACGAGAGCCTGTCGGCGGCCGCGCTGCAGCAGCAGCAGCTATGGAGGGAACATCCTTCAAATGGCGACGGAAGCGCAAATATCCCTCCGTAGCGTCTTCCCTCAGCGAAGCTCTCTCCTCTCCTCTTCCGGAACCAAATCTATCTCCATGGGTCGCAACCAAGTGCAAAGAATACTCCTGCCGGGCCCTTGAGAACATTTCAACGGCATCATATAAGTAAAACCGTTTAAAACTCGTGTTAAAACAATACAGAAACACACTCAGAACTTCCTCGTTCTTGCTGATTTTATTTCTTTTCATGATGTTCGGCCAAGGTCGCAGTTTGTGAAATGCCGACAAAACGTGCTGCTCTTCCTACATATCTCTTGCCTACGAATCCTTGCATTCACCGAAGACACCTTTTCTACTGCGCTGTCTCATGCTGCTGAGCTCTCGCACGGTCTCTCCATTCACCCCTCCCCCCCCTCACTTCTCTTCCCACTTTCCTCTCACTCCCGATGTCTCCCTCCTTGTCTCTGGCTCCTGCCATGTCTGCTTTTGACCCTCTGTGTCTGTCCCAGAAGTATTTCCATTGAGTCTGTGGCCAAGAATTCTGATTCCTCCCAAGCACCCCCACCCTCTCCTCTCGCTCTCTCTGCACCGCTACCCCAGCTCTCTCTTTCATCCACTGTGCTATATTCCTCACCAACTCTCTACCACCCTCCGTTCCCACTCCTCACACATTCCTTCTTCCCTGTTCCATCCTTCTCTAACCATTCATCTCTCCCTGCCTCTCACGCACACTTCTCTCTAAACCCTCGTTTGCCCTGTGTCTCACGCACATACACTGCTGCTGTATCACACTCTCTCCTTTCATGCATTATCCCCGGCCCTTTACAGCAATTCCCTCTCTATTTTTTGTATTCCCTTTTCCATTAGCGTCATATATTTTCTTCCATCTCATTCCTCTTTCTTATTTTCTGAATATCTTCCACCTCCTCCCCCCCCCCCTCATATACCTATTTCCCATTTTAAGGTTCTCCAGCGCCGCGAGGTCATACGAATGGCAAGAGCACTATGCAAATATATGCCTGCAAGCATAGCTTCATCCACGTCTCTTTCTCCTGACTTTTTTCCCTTTCCACGCCTCTTCTTTTCTTCCCTTCCTTTCTTCGTCTCTCTCTGTTCTTTGTTTCCCCTCCACGCTCGTTTCCCCTCCCTCTTGTCTTTTCTGCCCCTCTTCCCATTTCTTCTCTTTCTGAGCGTCTGTGCCCGTCGCCTCTCTCCCACCCCAGACCACATTTCACAGGCCAGAGCGGAGCCTGCTTTCTATCCGTCTGTTTTCCCTACACTTTAAGACCTTTTTTTCCTCGCTTTTCTCAGGATATGAGAAAATGTTTAGAAAATTCAGCCTGCTCGCCAGGAGCTGACTCATGTTTTTAGGTCGAGCCTAGAGCAGCGCATGCACTGCTTGCTCGACTTTTAGTAAGGGGGTTTTGAAAGTGCTACCGGCCGGCCACCAGCTTGCTGTTACGCGTACAAGCGCGCGCGATGGGCACGAGTAGAGGCGCCATATGGCTTTCCTCTCTCGTCATGGTGCGCGCACACCACTCGCCAGCCTGCGTGTTTTTTTTTAATTTCCTTTTTGCGCGCGCACACAACTCCGGGTCGCGGCCGCACGTCTTGTCTACCTTGCTTCTCTGTCTTTCCCTCTTTTTTCTCGCCTTTCTCTGCATCACATTGCTATATCACTACCTCTGTTTTCTTGTATTTCATCTCTCCCGCCTCATTAAATATCAGCCTTTCTCTCTATCTCATTTCTCTCTTTACCCCTCTGACTACTTTGCCACCTCTCTCTACACCCCCATACATTATTTTCTCTCTCGCCTTTCTTTCTGCCTCTGTCACCTCTTCCTTACTTCACCGCACTGCTTCGACCTCAACCCTGTCTCTATTTCCGTGTATCTGCCCCTTCTGTAGCTCCTTTCTCTAGCTCTCGACTGTCTCACTTTTCTCTCTTCTCTCAATGGCATGTCTTTCTACCACATCTATCGGTCTGCACCCTCAATCTACCTAGGTCTTCTCTCTGCACCTCGCTGCTCTGTTTCCACCTCACCTCCCTCTGTCTCTGCTCCATCTACTTCATCTTTCCTTCAACATCATCTCTCTATTCACCTCTGCTTTCTCTTTGTCTCTTCAGCCCTCTATACCTCACAATCTTCTATCTTTCTCACACCTCCCTATTCTCACCAATCTCTCTACCTCACATCTGATTGCCTCATATTTAAGACTATGTTAGTGTTACATATTAGAATCTCAGATCCCGGAGTGTCTCCTTAAATAATTAGAAAGCTGGCTATCATATTTCGTTAGGTCAACCTTGAAATTTATTGCAACCGGACTTAAGTGGTGTTGAAGGCAGTCTCTTTAATGATGGCGGTATTTCCGGGAAACACGAGTGACAGTTGACATTTTCAGCAGACTGTCTAACGTCCAATAGTAAACGACTTGCCACCATTAATCCTCGGACCTGTTTCCGCATGATCTCATCAGCCTACTATCTGAACATAAATATTGTGGTTTCGCTTTAAAATATCACCTTTCCTGGTGACCTTCCAATCTCCAGGGCCGTCTGCTAATAAACATGCTTTAAGATGTGCAGCCCTAAGTCCTTTGTTAATGTATCCCTCTCCTTGACTTGCCCCCGCATCTCGGTGCGACGGCAGACAATAAGCAGGCCCGCTCAGGCACCCCTCGGCAGGGCTGCAAGCATTCACTCACTCACACTCACACTCACTCACACTTACTCTCTGGGAGCCGCGCTGCACCCACGGCTGCCACCGCGTCCGCATAAACCTGTCAGCGCGCGCCGCGGGCCACGTGTGTGGAAGGAAATGGATGACTAATGTCGTTATTGCACTCTTACGTGAAGACAGCGCTATTATAACACGAAAGATAACACATGGGATTGATTACCTAACTAAGGGGTATAAGAGGTTGAGCAGTTTCCGCTGGAGTCTGACGTTCTTTTGAATCTGCGCGCCCCGGGAACCTTGAAGCTGCAGTGGTATCTTAGTGACACATTAAAAAGTATTTGCTGAATAGTAAGCCAGAATGTGGATTTACAAAGGGCATTAATGCACAGAACGGCGCGTGCATCGACGGTAATCCATATTTTCTTGTTCTCGCCTAGTGCGTGCCTTTTCTCTAAAAGTAGAAGTGTTTTCATATTTTAAAAAGCTTCCATGGCTACGCTATGAAAGCTTAAGTTGGGGTTGTCATATGCAAGCAATCTCTTAAATGATCCTACAAATCAGGCGTTCTCGTTTCCAGAGGTGCGCCCACCAACGTCTAATGGTTTATGTGCTCATTCCTTTAGGCCAAACCAGGTTTGCAGAAAATTACACTGGCACAAGATGACGACGTGAGTTTTAACTTTGACTTCTCAGTGAAGGTCACTAATGCCGCCACGAAAAAACAAGCATTGGCATAGCCAATAGGTCTCGCCTTTGGGACCTTATAAGTGTTTAGCCATGCAACGGTTGATGATGTTGCACCAAGGATATTGTGCTGCATAATTAAATACTTATAAGATCCCAAAAGCGAGACCTATTGGCTATGCCAATGCTTGTTATATACTTGTGTTTGGTTTCAGCTTCTACGGAATTGACTAAGTTATGTGAACGAAGATGGGTGGGCTCAAGATTTAGATCTTAAAAGAATTAATGCGCATTGAGATTTTATCACTGCGCTAACAACATATAAGAAAACACAAACGTTTAAATTTAAATGTACATGATTTCCTGTGCAGAGAGAACTTCCTGTTAGCCTCATGCGAATGTGTTAAAGAAAAGGCAAGTCTTAAAGAAAAGGAAAGCCTTCGAGTGAAGGAGTGATTGTCTCGAGAATCGAAAGTTTTCCGGAGACTAATGTGTGAGAAATATATTTGATAGCGTTACCTAGAAAATGGCAAGTATTTTCATAAGATTTGAGGTTAGCTGAAATAATGTCTTTGTAACATGGTGTAAGCAGACTCTGGGCTGAAGACTCGTTGGCTGTCAGATAGCACAGAAAGCGGTCAATGATTGTCAATCCAAAACTGCTGACGATGCAAGCTATTACTGCTGAGCCTAAACTTTTTACAGATTAATTCTCCAGCCCACCCAAACCACTCCAACCTCCCTTGCAAAAATGCAGAACAACTTTCCGCCCACCAAATGAACAGTTAGACTGCAGCATTTTCTACTTCAGATGAGCAAGCGACATCCTACTGGAACTGCAGAATACAACCAGTGTATCTTACAAGGCCTGTTGCACATTTGTTCAGACTGCCTGTTTTGTCTAGATTGCCATCATATATACTAACACATGCGAAACGAAGCCTACCCTTTAGAAAAGTACAACTAATAATATTGTAATACAAAGATCATGACATAAGTACATTTCTTTCTCAATACTTGGTGAAATGTATTGGATTTCGCTCACAGTGAGGTCACCGCATATGGTCTTGCCAGGAGGGGTTTATTTGTTCTGTCTATTGATTTCCCATTGATCTCTGGGTCCATTTCGACTATATTAAATAGGAAAACAAACTAACATATGTTTTTGTACTTTTTATGCATTTGTTCAGTTGCTTCTTTGTTTTCTATGCTGTCATCTTTCTCTAGTTTCTCTGTACTGGTTCCCCAAGTCGCGAAATCCGAACTACTTATTTTGTTATAGCTGATGGGTTGACTTGATTCTTTTTGTTGCTAGATTGATTTTTGCATAGTTGTTTTCATGACGTGTGTCCGTTGTCCTCTGTTTTCTGGTTTATCCTTTGCTCACTTTATTTATTTTTAATTCTCTTTTTTGTGTATTTTTCAGTGGTTTTAGTTAGTACAATTAATACGTTTTTTTGTGCAAATCGCAGGAACTGTTTAGCCACCACAGTATTGGAGTTCTCGATTCTGTAGTTAAGACACGCACTTCTGATTCCCCTTGGGTTATTCTATCCGTGTTGGATAGTATCTGATGCATGGCTTGTGAGGTTATCTTGATATTTTTCTGATGCTGTTTGTCATTGAATAAAAATATACTGTTGCACATAGCGCAGGCGGTTTATTGATGTAAGCACACCAGTGTATAAAGTGTAAAATTAGTAGAACTATTTTATTCAGGAAGGGTAATGGTAAAGAGGGTGGTGAAAATTCAGGACTGCAAATATTTTCCCAGAGGCATATAATACCTATGGTGCAAAGATATTTAAATTGGATTAACACCCATCACAATGCCCTTTCCACTAGTGGTACAGCATTTCACCCTTCAGAATCCACTGTAAAGCCGAAATTCCTCGTATCCGATCCTGTTCAGGGCACAGGGCAGACTGGGATAATTGGACCCCAAGCATGTTGGTTGAGATCATTTCCCACTGGTTTACCCGGATGCCTCCCTCAATGCCTCTGCAAACTGTGCTAGAATCCTTTCCATGCTGTGCTCTCAAGGTCGTGATAGCAAGCAGTCACAGGCTTGTCAGGAAGGTAATGTGGGGGAGGGGCACAAGATCAAAACCCAATCAAGCAACAGACACAGTAAATTTAATGTCCAACTTGGCACTCCTCTTTTGGAAACCGAAAGTACTTTTTAATTACACAGCAGTACTCAGTACTGCGCAATTCAGGCTCAGTTCTTCACCTAGGGCTTTAGCCATGTGATATCTGGCATCACTGGAAGGGCCCAACAGTCATAGCCTGCTCCTGGGCCAACACAGATTCTTGTCATAGCAGTTGCAGCCCTAACTCTGCCCAATGCACAATTCGAGCACCTACAACCCACCCCAGGTCAGTATGCATAGTCTGACATTAACAGCCAGACCTGGACTGTACTCTCAGCAGGGTAGAGGCAACCCTGATCTGGGCTGGTATACACAGCAAGGTAGATGCAGCCTGACATGGGCCTATACACACAGCAAGGCAAATGCAACCTTAACAGGGGTCAGGTACTCCACCCTCTAGCTACAGGAATGTAGGTAATACATTTCAACTGTCTGGGAAAGCTGTTCTCATCCTCCATCTTGTACCATGGTGAACAAGGGCATCCAAAATGGACCCCACTTGTTTTAGTCTTGGACTCGTAATACTACCCTTGTGCTACATGCACAGTACTCACTCACTCACTTGACATACACAGTGCCAGTGCAAGGTTCTGGGTTTCATGTTATAGTGGACCTCTACATGGGAGGGGCCAATAGGCCACAAACTGACACAGACAAAAAGTACTGGTCAACTACATGAGATGACAAAGTGTGGTATGGTGCCACCACATGTGTTAGACCTAGGATGAGGACAATTGTCATCTGTCCACTCTGATGGTGATCTTGGCGCACAACTCCAGTTCACACCATGCATTGTCAGGAACACGTCTAGGCCTCTGAATACATTCTACATTAGTGTGACACCATGACAAAAAAATAAGTCAAAATACCAGATAAGAATACAGTCTTGAAAACCGGCAGTAGTACACACCTATAGGCTATGCTGGGGACATGTCCGTTCCAGCACTAGGCATCTTCCACATACATTTTTTTGTTTCCTGTCAGCCATTTAGAATCCCCTTGAGGAATCGGGTAGTAGCACTGGCACCTCAGCCCCTTTCAGTTCCTCCTCATGCTGTCACTTACTCATGTAGGACATGCATTTATTTTAGGGAGGTAGACCATGACCTATGCCAGTTCTTGGAGTCACACGGAACTTGCTTTCACGGCCTCCACCATCACCATTCTGTTTATAATTTACGAACCTGTTTTACCTGTGGCAAACATGAACGATGTGTCTCCAGTTGACCTTTGTCATCTTCTTCTTGAAAATGGCTGTCCCACCTAACAGTAATTCTTCCTTTTCTACCCTTGTTGGTCCTGTAGAGAAATGTCTCCCCTTCCTCCACTACCCCTGAGCTGCTGCATGCAATGATTGGCCTAAACATATGCGCTCCAAATGCCCACCACTGACATGTACGGTTTTTTTCTTGGCCTTGTTTGCTAGCTAAGTGAACTGTGTCCATGGTTTATACATTTTTGTTCCATACATGTTGTTTTCGTCCCTAGTGATCAAGGTCACGTGCTTAGTTACAGTGACTTGCTGGTCGAATTCATTGTGCATGTACCGTACGCTCTAAGTTTGCTTTATTTTCATTGCTCTACTAATTGAATGGCTCTGCACAGCTTGATGCTGCACGCAGCAGCCCCTCTTCCCGGACTGGGAACAGAAACCGGCCCTGGCAAACAGGGCCGGACTGGGTACCAAAATCGGCCCTGACAAACTGCTCGGCCGGCCCCCCTAGGGCGGGCTGAGGGAGTGCGGCTGAGCTGTTTGAAAGGGCCAGTTTTGGCCGATTTTGTTACAGGGGGCCGATATTGCCGGCCCCCGGTAACAAAAACGGCCCCCAGGGGCCAAAACCGGCCCCCACCCTGGCGGCCCACCGGGGAAACGCCCGGTGCCCGCTACGGCCAGTCCGGCCCTGCTGGCAAACTGCTCAGCCGCGCCCCCCCCCCGCCCTGGGGTGAGGGGGAGTGCAGCCGAGCAGTTTGCGAGGGCCGGTTTCGGCCGATTTTGTTACAGGGGGCCGATATTGCCGACCCCCAGTAACAAAAACGGCCCCCAAAACCGGCCCCCACCCTAGCGGCCCACCGGGAAAACGCCCTGTGCCCGCTATGGCCAGTCCGGCCCTGGCCACAAGCGCATGATCCTGCTAGAAACTGTACCTCATTATGAGATTTTCGTTTAGTTGTCACACTGCCACGTGTTTTCTGCTATCACGTTGTCTCTCTGCGTGAACTCTGCAGGTGTTTTGATGTTTTAGCTATTGGTTAATATTAAAAACCTGGCACTCATTTACCTCTATAGTGATTATTTCAGGAAACGTTTGGTACCATGCTATGTCCTAAGCAGAAAATAATTCCCCGTGAAATACATTATCAACGACTACCCCCACGGAAACACATTTTGTTTTACATTTTTTAAAGTTCTCCAATACAAGAATACTTAACACTGTGTGTATCCTCGTTGGAAGCATCGCCGTGACTGTCCACGAAATATTGGCAGTGTGCCGACTGACTTTCAGGAAACCCATATATATTCGTTGGTTCAGGTGCCTCGTTTAATCGAAATACACAGGGCATTTTCTTTAAAGTTCAGCTGGATGAACCCCAAAATACAAGACAATGTGCCTATCCAGTGTGACTTGGGTTTAGGACAAGTAGTAACAAGCATTGGCAAAGCCAATAGGTCTGGTGTTTACTGCCAGCTTTTTGTCAATTCATGTTTTGTTTGGTCATGGTTTTTGCAAAACGTTATTGTTCTAAAAGCTACCGGGCTCTCATTAAATATATATATTAAAAAAAAGCCAATGTCTAAAGGGTTTTTCTGATCTCAAAAAGTACACATCTTGTGGTACACCCGGTACTGAAGGGAATTTACCTTGTTTGTGGATGTGCTCCTTGTAAAAGGGCAATAAACTACAAATGGTTCTGTTGGGCTGAGCAATTGCTTTGAAATTGTGTGGCATTAATCATGAAAAAACAGTTGATAAATCCAATAAATTTCTATGTTGATTTAGGATGGAACCTCAATGACAAAAAGATTTTAATATGAACGTTTTTACTTTTTTCTTTTTCTGAGAATCCTATATGGCTGTCACAATTCAATAGGCAGCAAATGACATCAGTGACAAAACATTGAGTGAATAAGGTGACAAAGCGGCATAGGTGACTGGGTGAGATTTCTACATGAGTGATACTAGACATACACTTATGTACACAATATACAGAAGGCAACTGTAAAAAGTGGGGTTTGTCCTTTTCAATTCTAAATATAGAGTTTCCGGTGTACATTAAATGGGTTTTTTAAATTGGAGCCGGTAAACCTAACTGACATAGACCGAAAAGTACGTTTACGTTTCGACCCAGTTAACCGCGGCGGCAATTCCACCACGGTGCGGCGGTTTAGCGGAGTGGGCGGGGCCGCGTCGGCCAACGGACATTCGCAGCACTACAGAGGTAGTGCTCGCGACGGCCGTTGGCCGACGGACGCACGCACGGGTTAAGTGCGCAATTAGGAAGTGCGCAATTAGGCGGGTCTTCTTCAGAACGGGCAGACAACGAAGATAGACAGCCGAATACAGACCTCCCAATACGGAATGAGTGTTGAAAATGAATACACCATACGTTGATGGTCCAAGATCCTTCAGTGTGGAGATTAATTCACTGAGGGCGCAGCAAAGGCAGTGCAAGGACTCACCATGCTGGTAGAATCGAGTCTCCGTGGGATGAGTCCAAGAGGCAGAGACCAAGCCCATCAAGTTCGATTTGAACTTCTATCTTGAATTGCCTTCCCAAAAGAAATGGTAATTCAATCTCCTTAGTAAATATCTTATGATTTAGTTGCACAATGAATGCGCTACTCTTGGGAACAGCCGAGAGGTCTTGTAAAAGGGCAGCATACTACAACTTATAATGAAGTCAGTCAATGGCTGAAGTAAGGTGACATTGCCCCTTAGGTAGAGTGGGTGTAAGAAAATTGTAATTGATACAATCGCAGACTAATGGATGAAGTCTTGCTGATAACCCCTATAAGTAACTATGTTATACATACCTTTAGTAAAATCAAACGGTCTTGACTAATGCTGACCTACAAAAAGCCATCAGTCTGGCATTGGCTGCTAGCCTCAGCTTTGACATAGAATGCAAGAAAGAAGGGAAAGGAAGGAAAGGAAAAAAAAGAAGAAAGGCACAAAAGCAATGAAGGGGAAAGAAGGAAGGCAAAAAGGGAGGGAGGCCAAAGGGACGGAAGGCAAAAAGGAAAAACGGGAAGTAAAAAAGGCAAAAAGAAGGAAATAAGGCAAGAAAGATAGAAGGAAGGAGGGCAAAAAAAGAAGGAAAGACAAAGAAAGGAGAATATGGAAGAAAGGAAAGAATGCAAAAAAGACAAAGAAAGAAAAAAGAAGGAAAGAACAAAGTAAGAAAGGCAGATAAAGGAAGGAAGAAGGGGAAAGAAGAAATAAAGGAAGAGAGGGAGGCAAAAGGGAAGGAAGGAAGAAAGGCAGAAGAAGGAAAAAAGGCCAAAAGAAGGAAATAAAAAGAAAATAAGGCAAGAAATAAAGAGGGAAGGGGACAAAAAAGAATGGAAGACAGAAAAAAAGAATTTGAAGGAAAGGAAGAAAGAATGCAAAAAATAAGGAAATAAAGCCATAAAGAAATAGAGAGCAGGCAAAAAGAAGGAAGACACAAAGGAAAAAAGGACGGAAAAGGTGAAAGAATAAAGAAAGGAAGAGGCAAAAAGCAAGAAAGAAGGCAAAAAGAAAGGAAAGAATAGGAAAGAAGTAAAAGGCAAGAAATAAAGGTGTAAAAAGGAAAGGGAAGAAGAAATGAAAAAGGAATAAAGCCAAAAAGGAAGAAAAGAAATAAGGAAAGAAGCAAAAAGGAAACAAGCATTGGCATAGCCAATAGGTCTCGCCTTTGGGACCTTATAAGTGTTTAGCCATGCAACAGTTGCATAACTAAATACTTATAAGGTCCCAAAAGCGAGACCTATTGGCTACACCATTTGCTTGTTACTTTGCTATAATCGTAGCATCCGCGCTTTACTTTTAACATTAAAAGTAAAGCGCTTTAACATTAAAGTAAAGCGCGGGTGCCGCGATTATAGCAAAAGTAAAGAAATAGATTATTTTTCTATTTCTTTACTTTTAGCTACAATCGTGCACCTGCGCTTTACTTTTAATGTTAAAGTAGCGCTGGTGCCGCGATTGTACCAAAAGTAAAGAAATAGATTATTTTTCTATTTCTTTACTTTTGCTATAATCGCGGCACCTGTGCTTAAAGTAAAGCGCGGGTGCTGCGATTATAGAAAAAGTAAACAAATAGAAACAAGCATTGGCACGGCCGCAAAGCCGCGAAAGTGATCGCGATCGCGATGCACTTAATGACCCGTGACGGAGGAAATACAGATGGCGGCTGCGTGCGTGCACGCTCGCGTGAACGCAAGCTGGTAGCCAGCAAAAGCCTCTGGCAGCACTTCCAAAAGCCCCTTACTAAATGTCTGCAGAGTAGCGCATGCGCGCTAGCACAGCGAGACCTAAAAAGGCAAAAAAAAGAAGAGAGAATGAAAAAGCAAAAGAGAAAGTAGAATCAATGAAAAACAAGGACATGAAAGAAAGAAGGAAAGAGAAGGAATGAAGGAAAGAATAAAAAAAGGCAAAACAGAAAAAGAATGAAAAATTGTAAAAAGGAAAGAAAAGAAGGAAAAGGGAAGGAGAAAAAAAAGGAAAGGCAAAAAAAAGAAAAAGGAAAGAAAGAAGATCGACAGAAGGAAGGAAAGAGGGTTCAGAGTATAAAATATTGGATAATAAAAACCCAAATTACACCCCACTATGTTTTAAATAAAATTGCTACAACTGTGTGCTGCTAATTAAACATCATAAACTTTGTTTTTCTTCCTGGGCAAAATTTATCAAAGAACCATTGATGAAACAGCCAGACTAGTCCTCAACCTCTCGTGCCAAGCCGCACAACACACTACTCCACTCCCTAGGGAGCTCTGCTGGCTCCCGATACACACACATACACACTTTAAACTCCTCACCCACACCTACAAAGTTCTCCATAGCCGCAATCATTTCCACCAACATTCCAGACACCCCTGCTCTGCCTGTCTCTCACTAGCACACACCTCAAGCATACACTAAAGCAGAGAAGGCGACTGCACCTTCTTGTATCTGAGGCCCAAAGCCTGAAACGACGTCCCACAACACTCCAGAGCCGCTTCCTCTCTTCTTGACTTTTGCAAGAAGTTGAAGACTTCGCTTTTCTAGTAAGCCCCAAGGGCTGGCCTCACGCACCTGCTAAAGAGTGCCTGGATACCCTGACGGGTGATTCGTGTGCTATAAAAACACTGATAACATAGCACATACAATATGCAAAATGCTGGCGTTTATGTACAGTGTGACCTTTGGCATCTTATGCGTACACCCAGATGAGGTTTTGTGTTTTTATTCTGCATCTGTACCACCCTCCGTCCTTTTCTCGTGAAGCGCTGTGCTCCTGAAGAGGTGGCAAGATGTGACTTCATCTTGAGAGGGTATCAGAATGTGTGGCATCGTTCTATTGGTGCATTCATCACAATTCGCATGATTACCATTTTAATGCTTTACATTTATTAAGCTTAACATAAATCTGTGAGAATTTGAATCTATCCCAAAGTATCAGAAAGATTTAAAGGTTTCATGCACTAGCAGTGCTCCCATAATTTGTAGAATTCTAGACATAACTTTGGCCTTAAAAGCAAATCGGTGCATATACGTTGGAGTAAAGGGGGAAAGAGGCACAAGGAACAAACGCCACCCGGGGAAGGAAGCTTCATGGTTTAGGGATTCTCTCCCACTTCCAGTCTGCATGAAAACTCCTCAACCTTGCTACTTCCCATGCATGATTGTTTTTCATTATTCAGCTCTTCTGATAGTCCTAGTAAGCTGTTTATTTATTTTCCATCACCGACTTCTTACAGTATATATACTTTTAACTACTCTTGGTGTTCTTGAGCAAATGCGTGGTGGTTGTAATGGTGTATAAAACTCTCTGTAGTAAATTATATTCACTTTTCTCCCATCCATAGGTTACGATTCGGTTATAGACGCACAGTCAGCAACGCTTGGCCTTTGGATTGTGTCCAGTCTATAAGTGCCAGGGCAACAAATTCAGATTATATGATCTGGGAACTAGAGAAGCATTGAGTTCTTAAATGTCATCAAAACCAAACCCAGTTTTTTTTAGAAGAACTTTCATTTCCATTTGGAACTGTATCTGTATTTCACTCTGCTCCTGGAGCTGATGACTGCTCTTGCAAATCATCCATTGTCCAAATATATCCTGTTGAAAATGTATCTTTCTACCTACCCCGAATGCAAACTGAATTCGTATTCACTTTTTGTTAAGTCCCTTGGATTGCAAAATTTAGCAGTATGTATACTTAAGACAAAAGGTATTAAATAGTTGAAACAAACCAATACATCAGTGACATTACTATGAAATGGTAACACACCTCTAGAGCTCCCACCGCTCTCTAAGTAACAATTAAAGTTTTCATGCTTTGTCATAGTGGCTGTCAGAAAGTGAGTTATTAATTTGGGAAGTGACCCCCACCACCCTTAATAAACACAATCTGGTCATATCAAAGCACAGTTCTGATAGAATTTTTGATCAGGTACTCTTCGCTATGGCGCAAGGAGCAAGCAGTCCCAAGAAAAGTGCACGATAAATTCAAGTAGTATCAACAATATTAAAGTAAACAACACAGCAATAAAATTCCCAATCCAATTTCATAAAATAGAGAAAAATGTAATGAGCAAAAAAGACACCAAGATCATAAAAAAGGTTAAGGGTAATCAGAGTTAGGGATTTTTCAAGTTTTGATGCAAAACAAATTCTTGAAAAAGTAAAGCACCTTTTGAAAACAACAGTTTGCGGTTGACCAGGACTTAATCACGATTTTAGGCTGACCGCAATGGGTTGGAGGTCAGATTCACCAAGTGGTTTGTCCCAGTTAAAGTTTTTACCTTAGTACTTGATCTCTGAAATGGAAGTCAAAATCTTCCAGTGTGGCAAGGTCCCAAGCTGTGGCCCAAGAAGGTCCCTCAAAGTCTGATATGTCGTTCTCCCGCTGAAACAGTTGTTTCTTGAGCCAAAGGATTCCAAGCGAGACAAAGCTCAATTCCGTGGCCACTGAGGGTGCCTCCTTGCCCCTGTCCAGAGTTTCACCTTCAGACTTAGTCACTTTTTTGGAAATCCAAATGCCCGACGAGGCAAAGCTAGAACCTGTAGCTGGGCATGGGCAATTTCTTGCAGTGTCCCACACCCTTTTTCAGCACTCCCTCTTGGCCTTACTATAATATTACTCCGTAGCCCTGTTTCAACATTCCTGCTTTGATTGGCACACCCATCTTCCTTTTTCCCCTTAGCACTGCTCTACTTACATTAGCTCATTGCCTTCGTGTTTTTGGCATTTCTAATCCTTCAGTATCCCTTTAAAGCAACATTGAGGGGCTGACGCCAGAGCACCATCTCCATTCCTCTCAGGCCTGTTCCTTCATTGCCTTTTGGGGCCTAATTCTTCCTTGTGGTGCTATCTTCAGCTGTCCCTTTAGTCCCATGTCCACAGTATGGAGGGACTTGGACTGGTGCGCCACCTGATAGGCCAGCATTGTGAATGTTGGCCTGCTGTGTTGACTTACAGATGGAATCAGAGTGGTAGCTAGCATGCCTATGGTGCTTTACAAATGCAAAAAGAACAATTGATGGACAGAATGTTGAACAATGTCAAACATTCACCCCAGTACAGAAATCTGGGCCTAAATTCATCCAGCACACACCCCACTACACACCATTCCACACCACACACATTCTACCCCACAACACCACCAGAACACACCACCTGCCCCCACACACCACCTCCGCCCCACACCACCTTCCCTCCCCTCACACAGCCTCAACCACACACTATAACTCATGCAGGAGTATTGCCAAATCCTCTGAGTGGGTGGTTTAAAGCATCTGCCACCCTGCCTATTTATTGCCACTTCTGTGTATCATTCCAGCTTTTGAACAGCGTTTAATTATGCCAGTGGTTCCCAAACTTTTTAGAACCACAACCCAATTTTTAGGACCACAAACGTTTGCGACCCACCTAGCATTCATTGACATGAGGCAGGAGATTTTTTTATTTAACTAAAGCGTTGTGTGGTTGTGAACTGTCATTTACAGGCAGCATGTTTTCCATTGAAATGGACACTAAATTTAGTAGTGGATTATCGAGCAGTGATACTGAGTTTATGCAGACTCTGTTACATGTCCTCAAACTGGGATCAACATTTGGTGTTGGGAGAAAGCGCGGGTGTTTAGTTTTTTATTTTAAAACAACTGATGGTTTCTTGTAATGTCAGAGTCGGCAAGAAAAGAGCATCGAAGGATGAAAGTGAGATAATTATGTTACTATTTCATGCTGAAAACAATGGGAAAGTATATTGTGAAAATATTGATTCCTCTGTAAGGAGCAGGAGGCATGGTTTTCTAAAATCTTTCCATGCTTTCGACTTCAAGCCACCTGTTGATTGCCTTACACAGAATACCATTGAGGCCCTCCTCTGGCATGACTCCCCCCCCTCCTTAGATTGCTCAGCAGATCTCGCTGCGAGGCCCAGCCTTGCTCATTGCTCTTCCCAGTCATAGCCCGGGTTAATATTAAACTCGTGAAATGTTCGACTCACTAGGATTGCGCTGTCTGCAGCATGCAACGCCGTTAGGTGCCATAAACAGCAAAGTAGTTTGCCTCAGCGGTATTTTAATTGCACATACTTAACCAACACAACCTCTGCAACCTTGCATTAATTGCTGCCTGGTTGACTTTTAATTATGGCCTTATTTACTTTCCGCTGGAAAAAAAATGTAAAGGCACGTGAAAGCTTCTGCTGAAGGTACTCGAATTTTACCGTTAAAATACACTAAAAGGAAAACACAGACTTTGTCGTCAGTGAGCTTGCCAGGGTAGCAGCCCCCGCAAGGGCTACTTGCCTTGACTGTCTTGTGACACAAAATCTGTTTCCATGGAGATTTCAGCGGGAATGTTGAGATAGTTTAGCATTCCACCCACTCGTGATGAAGCTGGCAGTTGGATGAGAGGCATGCGCGTCGCTCCCAGCATGTATAACATGAAGTTTCATTAAGGTTCGTAAAAACGTGCAATGGCCTGTGTTTCTCTAATTAGGCCCTGCCTGTAATAATAGTTTTCCAGATAGTGCAGGCTGCTGGACTTTGACAGGATTTTTTTTAAGATCAGCAAATTAACTTGGCAAGAGTTTTAAGAGCACATCATGTTCACAATATGCACAGAGCATGGTTAGTTTTCTTTAGTTGTTCACTCTGGTTTGTCAGAGACTTTCAGCAAGCTTCTGAAAGGTACAGTCTGTATGAAATCTGTTGTAACCTGTGTTATATAATACATCCTCCCCACAGTCTCTGTTCTCTGCTGCTCAGCCACGAGGTCATTGGATTGTTGAGTGTTAGTGTTTGGATGGAGTCAGTTGGAGGGAATGAGCTGAGCAGCAAGGATGCTGCTCCTGGTGGGGCGGTACCTGTAACCTGTAACTAAGCTAAATAAACCTACATCTTATAACTTACAAGGTTCCGTTCTCATTGTAACACTGGCAACCACTGGGGAAAGAATCTACGCGTGGGAGAAATAGAACCCATATTAGAAACCAAGAGGAAGACTAAAAGAAAATGAAATTGAGGCTGGAAGGAAACAGAACTGCCCTGGTAGCCCCCACCAGGGTAATTTTCACCGGACAGCCCACAGTCAAGAGAAGTTCCAGGCGTGTATCTGTTATTTAAGTGACTGGCAACATTTAAGTAAATTGACAGCATTTAACCTGCTTTAGTCAAAAATGTATGCTGATTAAGTTTGACTTTTCTACCAACAATATTGAAATTGGCCTGTGCAGAATCTCATCGTTTTTGTATATATGCCGGTGAGGAATGAAATCTACAGCCCTGATGATAAAGGAATACAGAAGCTTTGTTTCTCAAACACTGGTGAGGAGTAAAACAATGAGGCAAGGAACATCTGACCTGTGTGATTTTCACGTGGAGCAAGTACCTGCACTGAACAGGTACATCAAGGGGGAGTCACCCTGAATTTCACAGTGAATGGTGAGCTGCAGCTTTATTTGAGTTATTGGAGCCGTGCGCTGTCAGGTTAAAAAAGTGTTAATGTGCCTCCCAAGGCTGGTTAGCGCGTGTTTTTGTACTTTGTTGAAGCGCATTTCTCCATACTGTTATAATGCGAGGATCTGATGCAACTTTTGAAAAGGCCAGCGGGGCAAGGATTCATGGCACGTGTTAATTGGGGCATCCAGGTGGACCCGTGAGCCTCTCATGATCTGCTTTCCAGGATTTCCAGCGCATGTGAGATATGCGCATACGGGCCACTTAGTTGACGTCACAGCTCAATAGCTGCAACGCGCACTGTTGTGGATGCGGTGGCAGCATAGGAAGTCCAGCGCGTGTGAGATACACGTATACAGGTCACTTAGGTTTTGCACAGCTCAATGCTGCAACGCGCCATTTGTTTATATGGTGGCAGCACAGGAAGCATGTCCGCAACATTGTTACGGTGCATGGCAGCAGTAGGGTTCCTCGTTTCCGCCCTGCGTTGGCGAGTTGGAATCCAGTAAGAGCACGATTCTCCATGGTGGTCTTCGTCTGCATATTGAGAGGTGTGGATTTGGCAGTAGGGGGATGGTACGACGTGACAAGCCTGGAACACAATCACTTTGGGGGTGATAGCCTGTTCTGATTACATGTGCAGTCATTAGTGCTGTGTGCTGATTCGGATGTGATATCGCTCACCATGGTGTAGGACGAGTCACCTGCCAGAGAGAGAGTTTCTAATGCTGATTTATTTTGAGATGTTTATTGCAACACTAAATGTTACCAGCTATAGAGTTCTGTAAATATTGATTTCTTTGGAAATGCTGACATTGTTTATGCTTGATTGCATGTTTACGTATTTGTGAAGTGCTATGCTGGGTCTGTTAGTGTAGTACACATTTTAGATCAGTTGAGATGTTTATTACTACTTATCCTGGTCCCGTGTGGGGTACTCCGGAGGGGGGGGAGGGAGGGTTGGGGAGGTAATGTATATCCCTGGTCCTATAGTGTGACCATGTGTTGAGTGAAACAGTGTTTGGAGTTCCTGCCACTGGTCGTATGCAGAAGGGGGTGTGTAGTGTGATCGTGGTTTTGAGTTCTTGTCCCTGCTCCTGTTCTGGATCCAGGGGGTTGGGGGGGGTGAAGTGTGTATCCCTGGTCCTGCTGTACAGAATGTAATGTTGTTGTGGAGAGCTTGTGCTTAGTTTTCCCTAATGTATGAGCAGTAGAGGGCGTTTGGTGTTCCTGGTGGTCCTGCCTAGAGATTTAGTGTGAGCATTAGAGGGCATTTTGTGTTCCTGGTCCTGCCTAGAGATTTAGTGTGTAGCAAATACAACAAGATGATGGACGGAGTGCTGAAACTTTCAACCACTCCCCCCCCCCTGGCCTGGCAGTTTGGGCTGGACTGTTCCCATGGGGAGCAGGGTCAAGACTAATTTGCATATGGCTGGGTTTGAACTAGGGTGGCATAGTGAGCAAAAGAACAACAGAATCAATCCGGATCTCATGACTGGGGGTGAGTGGTTGAAAAGTTCCAGCACTGCATCCATCATCTTGTTGTGTTTGCTATGTGCGCCCTAAGTGGCCAAGGGTATGCCCAGATGTGGGTCCTTTGCTCGCTGTGCCACTGGATTCAAGTTAGCGTGGCTGATGAGTGGTGAAACCGTTCCTAGGATGCTTGTTTCCGGTCCAGGGAGAACAGGGTCAATCCATCCATCATCTGTTTGCTAGATATTTAGTGTGAGCAGTAGAGGACATTGTGTGTTCCTGGTCCTGCCTGGAGATTTAGTGTGTTGTGAAGGGAAACGTGTAGTTGGTTTTCCCTAATTTATGAGCAGTAGAGGGTGTTGTGTGTTCCTGGTCCTGCCGGTGAAAATTTGGGTGTCTGATCAGCCATTTCTGCTTTTTTTTTTTTTTTTGGAGTGGTATATATGAATGTGTACAACGTATTGCTTGGGGTATTTTTAACATTGCATGTCCTATTGTATTTTCAATTGTCTTTATAAGGGGGAAGATGTGTTGTAATCTGTGTTCATACATCCTCCCCACAGCCTTTGTTCCCTGCTGCTCAGCCAGGGTGTGAGGTCATTGGAATGTTGAGTGTTTGTGTTTGGATGGGGTCAGTTGGAGTAAATGGGTTGAACAGCAAGGATGCTGCTCCTTGTGGGGAGTTCCCTGTAACTTCGCTAAATAAACCTACATCTTATAACTTACAAGGATCCATCTTCATTGTAACAAAGTCAATCATCAGCGGTTAGATGGGATGATTGTCTAATGTCTTGGGATAGACAGGACTGTGCAAAGGTAAATGTGAGGAAAATCTTTGTCCTGCTAAATAAGTAGAGCGACCTGTTTGTGCACGTGTATGTAAATATCCACTGATTGCATTTCCCCTGTTACTGGCGTTAGCTGGTTTTCTCCCAGTCTCTGTTGCTTCTTCTGCTTAAGGTCCTGTTATCTGGGGTTTGGCTGTGACTCCTGGCCATTGATTTGGGCTTTCTGTTTAAGGTGCTGTTTCTTGATCGAGTCTGTTGATTTTTACTTTTCCCATAATGTTAGGCATTTACAGTATGTGGTAAGTTATCCTCTGTGCTATTGCCTATTTCTCCAGCATTGAATCTTTCATATATTTACTTGCTTGAATCATTCCCAGTCATCAGGCTGGAAATCCCCAGTAATAGAAAATTTTAGGAAACATTGTTCAAATGGCCATAGACCCTAACAACAGTGCTTGCTTAGTAGCACATCCACCAATGTAGAGCAACTCAAACGTTTGCCAATGAGGTGAACGTGCCAGCTCTCCTACTTCCCACAGAGGCCACCATAGCCTATCTTTCGTTCGGTTGCCTGTCTGCTTCTTTCTTCTGTGCTCACATAGTTACCAACTCTTTACCCCTTATGTCGCCTTCACCCACCTCCCCACCCTCGCCCTGTAAAATTTAGGCCAGCCATTTGCATCTATTTTGTACCCTTCTAATTAGATCCAAATTCTTCACTCTTGTAGCACCACCTTCAAGACGTGGAGCAGCCACCTGCTGCAGTGGTGGACAATCAAGTTTAACAAAAAAACAAATTGGTCCCGGAGCTGGCACTCTCTGTATCCCGCCTCCCTTTCCCTTTCTTTTCATGCTTATTTTCATACATTCTTAACTTTTGTATACTGTATATATAATTATACCTTGCGGTGTATCCTAGGTAACTCGGCAAAGAGTCTGTGTAATGTACCTACCTATGTAACATGATCAATTTTATTTATATGTGGTTCTTAACTATGTAACTGCATTTAGTTCCGACCAGTTGCTCGCCAGTGCCATAATCACTTGTCATAAACATCGTATTGCCCAATGTATTCCATGTCTGTGCCTCTGCACCTTGAAGTAAATGTGGTGTTTGGTGCACAATGCAAGAAAATACACCAAAACCTTCACCTGGTTCCTGGCTGTGGTCGCACCCACCTTTACTTCCTTGTTCCATCTATCATTTCCCTATACTCATTCCTATGCAGTTGTGCCTTCATTTCCCTAGTTGCATAGCTTACAACTTTGTCTCTGCTCTTACTTCGTTCTTCCCTTTTCCTTTCCCCATTCTAATTCAATGTTTATGCTTAACACCTTGCTTTCCCTTAACTTTCCTTTATTCTTTCGAATATTTTTTATCAGTTTTTGTCTCGCCTCTATACTTGTCTTCCCCTCTTTTACTCGGTCACCGGTCCGTTATTCTCCCCTTTTAGTCAGCCCCTTTGTTTTGAAAACTTTAAAATATTTCCACTTTTCTTATGCTCTTTGGTTTTCAATCTGTTAGTTTTTTGAGAAACTACTCTCCCCCTCCCACCCCGTTTTTCATATTGACGGTTTCCCCTCCAGCATGGCCCCTTAATTTGTAGTACTTTGTCAACTCAAATTTACCATCTGAGTCTGAAAATTCGTGTGAGGATGAGCGCTAATGGGCAGCATTTAGTTTCTCTCCCAAACCTTTTGACTTTCAATATTCAGACGTGCTTGTTTTGTCTGTTTCACCATTCTGCTATTAATTTTATTATTTTTTGTATTGTTGGTTATTTTAATTTCTCATTGGAAACAGTCATAATTAAGTGAGCGCGCCTGCCTCAGCATCTACTTCTTAAATGAAGTGTGTGCTTTGTTCTGAGCACCTATCCATTATTGTAATGCACGTGTGCTTGCTGCTACTTGGGCCGTACGTATATACAGCTATAGGGAGAACTGGAGAAAAAAAGTGTCAACAAATGCATTGTGTCTCTTCTAGTTTGGTTTGTGTTTTTTGAAGGTCTGTGGAAATCGTGCCAATAATTTAAAGGCCAGTTGTAAAGGCAGGTTAAAGGTAATGCAGGTTTCTTTGCCATCTGTGAGTCTTTCTTCGGTTCAATGATAGTGTGTGCAGGTCACTAACCACACAGTCTGCTTCCTGCTGGGTTTTCGTAAGATGTTAAATAACCTTACATGGCAATACTGATGACTGCTCATTAGCAAGCAAGGACAGACAAAAATTCCCGGGGGCGGAAGTAACTGTGGAAGTGCGAATCCCCACGCGAGTGAACATAGACATTTGAAGTTACAAAGATGAATAGTTGTCCATAACGAGAATGTTTAAACTTTCATTATACCCTTTACATTAATCTGAATACCAGGAACACAAATATAGGAAATAGTGAATAATGTTTATTTCTGCAAAACAAAACCGTGTATATGCCTATCAGACCAACATATGTAATCAAATGAAATGCTCAAAAGAAACTTAAATTAATAATTTATATAAGTTGAGACTAAAGACCTGGCTGTTCCAGCACTCAAAGTAACTTGATATCCTATGGCCCTTCATATGCATTACAGAGTGAGGCAGTCTTATCAGTTAATAAATTCGTGCAAGATGGATCTTGAAAATGTTGAAATAGAAAAATTCTAGAACTAGTTGAAGTAGAAAAAATGTGTTCCGAGTCCCCAGTTTCAGATCCACTCTCTAGAACCCAGCAATGGATTTTAGTGGCCTAAAATGTAAATATGCACACAATCCACCCTTAGGGACCCATAAGCCCTGACGCCCCAGACCGTTTAGGCTAACAGATATGGGCAGAAATATGTTGGCAGATAATAGATGGGTTTGAGTCATTACTCTCAATACACCCATCCATGTTTGGTTTTTAGTCATACCTAGTGTCCTGCTGAATAAAGGTAATAACCTAGGAACATTAAGGTATTTTTAATTCAATCTGGATTCCCCCTTTCTTGTTTTGTCCAGTAAGATTTATCTAAGAACTCCCTCCTTCCAGTACAGTCTTCGAGGAGGTTGAGTCTGCCCTGGTGGCATTGTCCTACCAGGGCTGAGAGAGGATACCGATGATGAAGCATGACACTATTATGTGTGTGAGGTTTCTTCTTCCATACAGGATGACTTTCCCTAGATATGAGACAGCATTTTAGTCACTTCCATAATCTGGATTCTTGTACTGGACCAAAGTTTTGGTATACAGTACACTACTTTCTTTGGTCTAAATTGCTACCGTACTTTTTTGTGATTGGTTTGATTCAGTGAAGGGGCGTACGGTGTCATACCCTTATCTCCTTTCGTTGTGTTTTTTAAGGTAGCTGGATGCAACATACTCCTGAATTCAGAGTAAATCCCATCACAATAGAGAGATACAAGTCAAGCAAAGGCATGTCGATTAAGAAAGGAACTTTGTCTTTGCAGAGTGCTGAGCTCCAGCTTTGGCATGCTCTCTGGGAATCCCCATTCATCCTATGTTTCCCTTGCGTCTCCTTTACCTCATACTTTTGTAGACTTCAACTAGGTATGATTCAATTCAATGGTTGAACACACCATCCGTCCCTCCGCTTTTGCTACAACTGCTGCGATATCTCCATCAGATATTGCATTTAGCGCATCATGGTAGTAGGCCTGCAGGCAGCCAGCAGGCACCATGCAAGTGCTGAGTGCTGTATGTGAATGGTCTGGTGGCTTAGTGGACTAATGTGTTCACTGTAGGGGCCCGTGTTTGAACTCATGGTCACAGGTTCAAATCCTGGCGGGTCCACTCAGCCTTTTATCATTCCGAGGTCGATTAAATGAGTACCATTGAGTTGGGTAACAATAAACATCTGTTATTCTGTGCCAAGATGCCCTTCTGGGTGAACATGCACTTTATGAATACATGGAGGGGGTGGTTTGTGTGTTTGTTTGTTTGTTTGTCGTAGTGTGATGCTGGCTAAATTTTCCTAGCGCTCCCTAGAATGAAATTTCTCAATTCAGCGATCTACTCTAGTGAATGTCTGTCACGTCCTAGATGTTTTTGCTGCTGCAGACCACCTCAGTTCAAATTCTAGATAAAATCTATAGTATTTTCTGCAGCATTGACACCTGTGCCCATGCCCTCCCACCATTCTATCCACTTTTGAGGTTGTGCAGTATTAAACGGTGCAGAAGAAACCAGCAGCTTAAAGTGCAAACAACTGTCACTTTGTATCATTCTTACTCCACTGTCACAAATATCAGAGGGTCACTTGTATCTGTTGTCGGGAAAATGGCTTCCTTTGAACAGCAAAAAAGGCAGCTGGATTTGTCATTATTCTACTCTGGTCCACAGAAAGACTGAAAAGAATACGGATTAGGATTGAAAATACAGTGCAATTTTTAGATGCACTGGTAAGAACTAGAGCCAATTTGTCTTAGTCCGATCTTAGAATTTTTCCAATGAGCAAACTCTTATGATCAGAAGAACACTTCAATTTCAGTAATAAAGTGTCAAAATAGTACTTGCACTATAGCAGTAACATCATAATAATTCTATCAAGTACTGTATGTTGGGCCTCAGCCGCATAAATAATGGTATCAAAGTCTCGCACTCATGAATTGAAATGCAAAAGGCTAACCTTAGCCATGATGGTTCAACCCCAGGCCCTTTATGGTGGTTTCCCGAAATTTAATAAAACAAAACATGACGTAGAATCAAAGTATAACACCAAAACATTTGTCAAATATACTACCCAGAGAGGAAGTATGAGAAGGGAGCACAAACATATTAGCACAAGTAATTTAGTAAAATTAAACAGAACTGCCATCTGCCTCCATGGATCTACTTCTGTTTATAAATGAACAGCTACCTCATCGTATCTTAGCGTATAAGTTCAGTTGGACAGCCCACCACGGTCATCACCAAATAGGAATGAGGCTTGTGATAGCCGTCAAGGTTGTCATTGTATCTTACAATTACAGCACAGCAAAGCACTGAGGAGTCTTCTGTTATGTAAGGCGGTCTTTAAAACAGGCCTCTTGACCGCCGAGCCTCCCACGGATCCCAATAAAATTGCCGCCTCTGCAGTGCTAGACATAATCGATCAGTTCCTGGTTCAAAGGCCAAGAGCAAGGGGGAAGATTACGAACCCTGAAAAGGCCCACAATACACTACAGCCTGTTCTTGCCAAGTGAGGGGTCCCTGTGCAGCAGCAGCAACTGACTAACTTCCTTTTTGGGCCCAGCACAATTGGTCTAGTAAAAAAGTCTGCAATCTGCCTCTCATGTGTACACCTTTATTTTAATTTACCTTCTTTGATCAGCTTTCTTTTCATGTAGTAGAGCTCCTCATTGGCTGTAACTACTCCCACTGAAGGACACCTGAGCTTAAAAAAAGTTGATTGTGTCTGTCCACCATGGCAGAGTATTAGCAGTAATTGTTCCAGTGGCACTGCTTTATTCGCTTTATACTGGCCTAAAGGATGATGTTATGCAGATGGTCCCTGGGGGTTATGTAACTAATCCTTGCCGAGGGAGCATTTTTCTTTTTAAACATAGCCTCAGTGGTGATTGTAGGTAGGGCACACTTGGACAAGATGACTGTGTTGTGTGACTATTGGTATTACAGCTCAGAAGGTGAGTATAATTTCTCTAACTCTTGCTGAGTGTTGGATATTAATAATACTATTGCTGATGTTTGATTATTGCTAATACTATCAAAGGTGTGGTGGTTATTCAGTACTACCTGAAGAGATGTAATTTCGTCTTGGTAAGTGATTTATTTTCACATTTAAACCTTGACGTGTAATATTTATTCAGTAGGATTTAAGTTAATGTGATTATGTTTTTTGTAGTTTTATCATCCAAGCTGGTGTTGCTGCATGTGTTATCAGATTATTTAATCTTTTTAGGTGTTCTTTAATGTATAATGACTTAGGACCACTTTTTGAGTTGTCTCCTGATTTTTTTTAACTTTGAGCTCTGGACAAGTCTGAACATCACCAAACTGCAGTACTGAAGCAGGAGTTACTCTTTAAATGACGTCTGCTAGTTTCGCACATTCTGTTGATTCGTTATGAATATTTTTTCATATAAGTTCATGGATTTTAAACCGACTCGTTTAAAAAATGAGTGTACTTTTGGAGAAAGTTTATTGATGTAATAGAAGAAGCCTAGTCATTTAATTTTCATCCACGTTTCAAAAGTCTATTTGTGAGCACAGGGAAGCTATTCTAGCTAGCCCACCCACCCCACAGCACTATCTGATCTATCAATAGCACTTTCGAGTTAAGTTATTTAACAAGACCCGAGATGTTTGCATTATCTAAGTTTAGGTGCATCTCACTGGTTCAATTAAAAAATTGAATCGCCATTGGCTCTCCGTTTCTGCATTGGTTGTTTGTTCGAACTCGGGAAGTATTGGCGAACAGCAGGGAGCAGAACGATTGTATGCACTCAACCTTCGAACCCTTCATTACCATTTCCGCCTAGAATGTTATTTCCTGTGTTTTGCTCGCAATTATAATGATTGCATTATTTGTTTGTTGCGTTGACGAAGAGACCAAGGCTGGGGAGAAATGGAGGAAGTACCCATGTAAGCTTCATTGTAAGCAATTCAAAGGGCATCGTTTATCTACATTTGTTTCAGGTTCGTTCATATGCTTACTTAGCATTCCCCTTGAAGTGACATTTGTCTTTCGGCCAGGTTGACAGCCTTCAGCTGTTTATAAGCTACGATATACTGTTAAGTTGATCATTAGTAAAATGGTAAGGCTAATAATTTAGATTTTTGTTTTTGGAACTTTTCAAATCAAATAAACTATAAAATGTTACTTTAGAACATCTTCTAAAAATGCTCACACCAAATTCAGCAATTAGGTGTGCAGCGCGTATCTTCTAGCTAGCAAATTCCTGTCATTGTGGGGTCTTTCATTCAGATGATAGTGTGGTGTCGGAGGCAGTGAAACACTATAGATCAGGGTTTACGTGTGGTTTTGTAAGGGCGGGAGGTAAAGAACTGACTATCCTCTTCGGAAATTGCCCTGGCGGGATGATGTGCCCGCCCTGCCCCTCTTCCTTCTTGTGTAGGTAAACAGTACTACTGGACACTAGCTGTGGTGACCTTTGGCTTCCCCTTTCTTTTCCGGAGTGCTTTGCATTCCTGGCATGTCACCGAAGTTAATTCAGCAGTCTGCAGCACACCAGTTCATCTCGGGGTGCACTGGGGGTAAAGTCCGGAGCAGGTGAAATAAACCACTGAATTAAAGTCGCTAGATACCCCAGAGCCAACATATGAAGGTATGAAAAATCGAGAGGGGTGGAGAGTACACATTTTGGCAGGTGTTTTTTTACTTCAGTTGACTCCACTAATGAGGGGGGGGACCGCATAGAAAGTGGATGAACAGACTAGCAAGGGGATTAAGGTGCAGCTTGCTCAGTAGGTGAGTGGCAGATGGTAGCCTGGGCATAGGGCGGTTAGTGCTAGCATATATACAGCACCATATCGATTAGCCCTTCTCCATTCGTCGTTAGTCTAGCTGCTCTCAGCTGGGCAAGACTTCAACTGCTTCATGATAGCCACCCGCTGAGTCTTTATACATCACACCCTTAACTCATGAAGGCCAAATGCTTAATCTCCATCCCCACTTCATCACTGGTGATGACTTTAGCGTAAAACCAGAAAAACAAGTTTTATGCACTTAGCCACGTAAGACTTTGTGCCTTTAATTTCTTATTTTGCTTGTTTACCTCTGAAAAGCTCAAATCCTAACTTTACCAGCTTGTCCTGTACTCCTAAAACAAGCCTTTAGATATAATGACCAGCATGACAAGACCAGAGAAAAAGTGTCCCCAGAGAAATTGGAAAAGTAATTAATCTTTGTAGTTCTGAAGTGTGCACTGGAAGGCTCTAAGAGAGATCTAGGCACTGCCCACGTGCAAATTTCACCTGAAGCCCAGTTTCAGATTCACCCTGGACATAGAGCTCACCTTCAAGGAACACCTTGGCAAGAAAACTGCTACCCTGGTACAAGTGCTCTCCACTGAAGAAATTGAAGTCATTCTTCCAAGAAAGTAACTTCAAAATTTGCTATTCAATCCCTTGTGCTCTCATAATTAATCATCCTGTGCCATTGAGTGAAAGTTGGGGTTCAAATTCTTCAAATTTCATGTTCTTGATTCATGTTTGGTCACACACACACACACACACACACACACACACACACATACACACACATACCTACACACACACACCTACACACACACCTACAAGCCTGATGAGGAAAAATAGGTGCAGGTCCCCCAAATGAGTGCCGTTGGGCCCCACTGGCAACCACCGGTTCAAGTTGAGCAGTGTGGGTACATCTCCGAAGGGTTCCCTAATAGGATAAACATTAAGGCATCTAGCCAGGCTGGACCCTGTAATCCTGTACATTCTCTCCATCACGTCATTCCAGTAAGAATGTAACAGTTGCCAGGCCCACAGTATGTGAGGAAGTGTGCCTTGTTTCCCACAGCCTCTACAGCCAGCACTGAAATGGGTATTTATTATCCATTTGTTGATGTTTGGCAAATTTGTTGTCTCTGTAGGATTTGCGCCCATTGACCCTCATCCAAAGTGATCATCACTTCCTTTTTCCCACTTTCTCTGAAATAGGTGTCTCTTTTGAACTTAAGGTTTTGTTAGAATGTTATATATCGGTGAGCTAGCATGTATAATGGTGGTATGCGTTTTTACCAATGTGTTAGATGTTATCAGTGACCCGTTCCCTCCTTCTTTGATCTGCAGCTGGATAACACAGTGTCTCACTTAACGTATCTAAGCCTTTCATCCTCTTAAAAATAAAATTCTTCTTTGAGTTGCTGGAATTTAATGACTTGGCCCTAACAAAGAAGAGCCTACACCGTTACTCCACCTTCGTACTTGAATGCCACACTGTTCATCAACAGGGAACATTAAATGGTGGCCAACAAAGGGGTGAAAGGTGATGGGTCTGGAGCCAGGTTCTCCATAATACCCAGTAAATCGCAGACTTTCAGGTTGCCCACACCACTGACAATCTGTAGAGTTAAGGATATCTGTGTGTTCTAGGCAATCATGTGACTTCCCATTGTGTCTTACTCAAAATTGTGTGATCTATAAGGCACCATTCTTTTTGTGTCTCTACTTGCTACCACTACAATAAATCTTGTAGGTAGCACACCTTATATGTGGGCAAATAAGGAATTTCCAATCCTCCATCCTTAGGCTTACTGGTTCCTTGCTGTCTCACTATGCGTGCCCCTGACAAATATAGTTCAGACAGATACTTGTTTTAATTTTGTATATTGTTCTTTGGAATGGTCAATAGGAGTGCATGGAATAGATGTAATAGTACGGCTGTCATCCTCACTGTTGCTAGTCGCCATATATGTATTAAAGTTATCCTTAAAGCATTTTCTGTTAGAGACTCCAGTAATGTTTTACCTATTACTATTCCTATGTATTCTAGTTCTCCCTTCACCCATCTGAAGAGGTTAGCAATCTTCAGAGCCAGTAATGTAGATTTATGAGCATTAAGATTCAAGCAATCGGATCTTTTAGTTTAGAATGCTTTATTGAAGAGAATGCAAAAAAGCAATTACAAGATGTATATGAAAAAAACAAGTCCATCCAAGCGCATATAACTATATAAAGTGTTTAAGGAGTAGTACATCTTTCTATAAATAGAAAAAGAAAATATTCATATAGGAACCAATCAGAATTAGTAGAGCATACGTTACTAAACTATGAACCGAAAAAGCTTGAATTAAAAAATATGAACACAATACAGAACAATGCATTTTAACAATTTTTAAGAGAAAAGGAAGAAAAGAGAAGAACAGAAGAGAAGGATAAAGAGAAAAGAAAAAGAAAGTATGGTGATGCATATATTTACAGAGCAAATATTAACAACAATGCAATAATAATAGTTTATAAACATTCTAGTCTTTATGGGGGTTCATAACTAATAACCTTAGATATGGGTTGAGCAGCTTGCCTGGATAAGAATGAGGTGAGTGGTGACCATAATAAATATTTTTTGATCATTAAAGGGACTGAGGTAGCGTGAGCTCGATCCAGTCTGTGATGATGTAACAGATTCCACCACCCAATGTAAGAGATTTTAGTAGTGTCTTTCCAATTTGTTGTAATTATTGGTGAAGCAATGGCAACTGTCAGATCAATAAACTTCCCTATCATACCTTAAGATTGCCATAAGGAAGAGAAACCTCCCCAAAAAATGTGCAGAATATCAAAAGGGATATTTGTGGACAAAATGTCATTCAACTTCTCCCATATGCGTAGCCAAAGCTTTTTTACCAAAGGACAATCAAAGAACATATGTAGATGGTCACTTTTATCTTAAGAACAAGACCAGCATTTGGCATTGTTAGAAAGCTTGAATGTATGTAGGTTCATTGGGCTTAAGAGTAATCTGTTATAGAAATAATATAATGTTTGGGTAATACTTGCCGAACGAGAGGAAGTGTGGATCTTAGCCCATACTGAATTCCAGGTTTGGCGGGAGAACTCTTGATGAATGTCCGTTTCCCACAAAAGCTCTATTTTGGATTTTGGTTTAAAATCTGAAGAACTGATCAAAATCTAATAACTGCCAGAACCCTTCATTTGTGAAGAGAAATCCAATGTAATAGGTGTAGGCTGTGTATGTAAAACTGAAGTGGAGCATTGGGAAATATATTGAAGAAGAAGAGTCCCAAGGCGTTGGTAATCAATTGCGTAGTACGGAGATAAGTCATATTTTTCCCGGATTTCAGAGAAATTTAAGAGAGAATTATTAGAGAGTAGATGACCAATGGTTATAATCCCCATGTTGATCCATTCTTTCCATGAGAGAACTCTATTATTTAATTTGGGTTTTGTGTACCAAATCGGAGTTTGTAAAATAATTTTAGAACATGAATTAGAGGAAATAATTAAAGGTTTAGCTATAGCTATAGAGTGAGTAAGTTTTGTAGAGGGAATTATCTTTGGGGGTTGAGAAATGTGAACCATTTCCCTGAAAGCAAATGGTGTAAAGTGTGAATAGTCCAGTTGACCCCAAACTGTTGATATTTCTTTAGGATTTACCGAGAGTGAAATGTCCAAATATTTTTCAGTGTGATGGCAGAATGGTATAGCCTAAGATTAGGTAAATTAACCCCTCCACTGTCTTTGGATTGCCGAAGACGGGTTAAAGAGATACAAGGTTTTCGTTTGTTCCATAAGAATTGATTCAAGGAGCGGTTAATGGTTTTAAAAAAAAGTAACTGGAAGTGTGATTGGGAGCCTTGACAAGTAGAAGTTCACAATCGGTAATAACATCATTTTAATTGTAGCTAATCTGCCCCACCAGGACAGAAAAAGAGGAGACCAACCCTCCATCAACAAAGTGATCTTTGTCTTAATTTCATTGAGATTAATTTTAATAGTTTCTTTGATGCTATTTGAGTAAAGGATACCCAAACATTTAATACATTTTTTTGAGTTCCATGTGAATCAAGAGTCCTTACAAATATCTGGGAGGCAGAATTTGTTAAGGGCCAGTACCTCTGATTTATCTATATTGAGTTTATACCAAGAGACTGTCGAGTATGAATTTAGTAATGAAAAGAACTCTGGTAATGATGTGCTAGGGTTGGATAAATATAACAAAATATCATCTGCATATGCCGTAAATGTTATATTCATGCCCTTAAATTGGAAGCCTGAAAGAGTTCAGGAATGGCAAATTTTTCTAAGAAGGGTTCTAATGATAAAATAAAAGTGGGGATAAAGGGCAGCCCTGTCTAGTCCCTCTATGAAGAGAAAAGTAACTGGATTGCTTACCATTGACCCAAATAGAAGTAGAGGGTTTTGAATATAACTGGATATAGTGAAGAAAATGAGGACTAAAACCATGCCATTTTAATGCTCCGAACATAAATTTCCAATTCACCCGTTCGAAAGCCTTTTCTGCATCGAGAGTTATAGTAGCTAAAGGGGAGTTCAGTTTAGAGGTCATATGAATGATGTTGAGGAAAGTTCTAGAATTATCCGAAATAGAGCATCCCTGAACAAACCCAGACTGATGTAAGTCGACTAGATCAGGAATGACGAGATTAATACAAAGTGCCAGCAATTTAGCGAAAATCTTACAGTCCGTATTGATCAGTGAGAGAAGTCTATAGCTACTACATTGAGAAAGATCTTTACCTTTTCTTGGGAGCAGACAAAGCATAGCCTGAGAAAAAGAACCTGGTGCCCGTCCCGTGTTAAAAAAATGAGCAATAAGAAGTAATAACTTGGGAATTAAAAGATGTTTGAAATGAAGATAAAAGTGCACAGAAAAGCCGTCAGGCCCAGGGGTTTCATCTTTTGGGAGTTGGTTGATGGCATTTAAAATCTCTTGCTCTGAAATTGGAGTATCAAGTGAAGATAAATCTATGATGTTATCTGGAGATTTCGGGATTGAGTGAAAAAAAGCAAATATTCTGAGAAGCACTCTAATATTTTAGAGTCACTAATGTACCTAATCTCAGCTGCGTCTGTTATAGCAACAATCTTAGACTTCTGTTTTTTTATTTTAAGGTAATTAGCCAAAGTTTTGTCAGCATTGTTCCGACCACCAAACATTTTCACATTAAACTGGAGTAGGTTACCACAAGCATTGTCCCAGGATTGTTTGTTATACTGCAGCTTGGCCTTAATAAGTTTAGTCAAAGTATCATTGTGATTAGAAGAAAAATATTCATGCTCTAAAACTTTAATTTGTCTTAAAAGTTGCACAAAGTCTCTAAGAGACTTCCTCTTCTTTTGCGATAAAATCTATTATAAAGCCCCTTGCAGTTGTTTTAAAGGCGTCCCAAATGAAATTCATCTGTCTGAGGTAAGATTATTCTCAAACAAATTTGTGCTGAAATATTGTAAAATGTTTTTTAAATTGTTTATCCAACAGAAGGGCATTGTTAAATCTCCTCCTGCGGGTAAGGGAAATGGAAGTAGGATACTCCAAATCTACAATGATGGGAGCATGATCTGAAATGAGTATTGAACCTGTCTCGGCATCTGTTAGGAATTGGAGAATAGTCTGGGTAAAAAATATATAATCTATTCTAGAATGAGAATTATGAGCTGGAGAAAAAAAAAAGTAAATTCTAGGACATCTGGGTGAGAGGTTCTCCAAACGTCTACTAACCCTCTAGAGGATATGGTTCTCTAAAAGGCTCTCTGCATTTTGCTAGGAATAAACTTAGTCTGAGATCTGTGATCTAGAAACGGGTCCTTAAGTTGATTACAATCTTCTCCCACTATAAGATTCTCTGAAGCATGTGAAGATAACAGAGAGGAAAAGTCGTTCCAGAATAGCCAATCAACACCATTAGGGCCATAAACATTACAAATAGAAAACTGGGTATTTTTTTATCTTAATAACTAACAAAAGCCATCTTCCAATATCATATTTAAACTCATTTAACAATTGAATACTTAACAATTTATGAAAGAGTATAAGAACACCGTTTTTATTATTTGTAGCTGGGGAGCTGTAAACACCCCCAACCTATTGTCTGTGTAGGGAGGCTAAGTCCTGTTCTTTGTGATGTGTTTCTTGTAATAATGCAATTTGACAATTTAATTTTGGTAAATGCGGCAACACCGTTTGCTTCTTAACAGGATTGCGAAGGCCTTTAACATTCCATGACACAATACGTAAATTACTCATGGAAAAGAATACAAAGAACAATTAAAGAACACACAATAAAAGACCTACAGCAAACATAATGCTTATCCAGCAGTAAGGAATCGGGTCTAAAGTAGTGAAAGGCAAAAGGAACAAAATTACCTGAAAGAAATTCCACTCTATAATAAATAAATATAGACAGATATTGAGAAAGAGAGAGAAAAAGAAAAAGAAAAAAGAGGAGAAAGGAGCAACGGCTCCCCTGATGTAAATATAAAAGAGATGACAAAAAGCCAAAGGACTTTAGCCATGAGAGTGAAGAACAAAAGAGACAATTATGTTGGAAAGGGGGAGGGGGGGCGAGAAGAACAGATGTTGCTCAAGTGAAGAAACACCGAAAATAAATAGATGTGATATCAGCAAATAGTAGTGGAACAGTAAATACAATTTTAAAAAGTATAAAAAGGTGATACAACAGATTCAACAACGTACCATAGGGACTTACCAGACATTAATGAAACCGCATAGCTGAACAAAACGTGGACATTTGAAGAGAGGGCCAATATTGAACAGACACATCTTCATCAACAAGGGGGAGTAGGAGCCTGCAAAGAAGAGATAAAGGATTTATTATAACATAAAAGGGAAACATTTAAGATTTACTAAGTTCCATATCTTCTCCCTTGTGAACATGTATGAATTTCTTGAGTTCGGCAGGGTCTTCAAAAGTTGTTGACTTGTCTTTATTTGTGACCCTGAAGAAACAAGGGTGGACAAGGCCGTAACGAGCATTCTTGGATAGAAGCATAGGTCTGAGATCCAAAAATTCCTTCCGGCCACTAGCAGTAGCCCTTGAAACATATTGACTAAAGAAAATGACCAGAGCATTTGTTTACATTGTTTAGCTGTTGTGGGAACCAACATTGGATCAGAGTACTGAAGAAACTAAGCAATGATCCCTTTCCGATCTATTCAAAGTCGAAGCATTGAGGGGACCAAACCTGTGTGCCCTCTGGATATTGAGATCCACAGGTTTCAACTATTTTTGGTATATGAGTCTTCAAGAAACTGATCATGTCGGAGCCCTCAGAGCCCTCTGGAATGCCATATATGCGTAAATTATTGCGACTGTTACGGTTTTCCAAATCCTCTGTTAACTTCTTTAGCTGAGTCACTTCTTTTGTCAAAATATCGACCTTAGCGACCACATCTTGATTGTCACTAACTTTCTGTTCAACCTCTGCAAGTCTGGAATCCAGATGAGACCACTTTTCCTCTATTCCTTGAAGAGCCGTATTGGTATCTTGCATAAATGGTCTGATGTTTTTCAACTCATCCATAATATCTTCCAGTGTCAAAGGCAAAGGGGATTTACTTGGAGAAAAGGGATCTTTTTTGATCCTTTTATTAGCATTGTGTCCAGAATCTTTGCGAACATTAACGCTGGAATTGGTAGAGACCTGTGAATTTGTTGATTGCACGGACTCCATTCTCATATTTAGCCAAGGGAATGGACAGATTAGCGTAAATAGCCCTCCAGTGAGCACAAAGGCGAAGTAGAAACTAAATTTGCAGCACTGACGAGGTGGTCCAATAAAACAGACCAATTGGAGGAAAAATAGTCTCACAATAAAGACTTTTCCAGTATCAAATAGTGTATTTTTGTAGAGTCAACGTAAGAGGGAAAGGCTAAGGCACCGCTCCAACTGCCCTCCAAAAAAAAAAAAATTGCCCATGTAATATTGAAAATAAAGTGGGAGAGCTAATTGAATGAATGAAAATAGCTTTCCCCCATTGAAAAAGATATCATGTAGCTATATCTGCCCACATTGTCGAAGAAATACATAAAGAAATCCCCAGTGCGTCGCCTCTTGAGGAGCTACGGGCTGAAAGCTCATAAAATGGCGGCCGCTTTGTGAGGCGAGCCGGGAGCGGCAGGGAAAAAGCAATAAAATAGATGACCAGACCAATTAAAGTTCTGAAAAACTACCCCGCCGCTCCCGGGAACTTCCGACGTCTGTCGATATAATTGTTCCTGCCGCATTCTGCCGTATGGGCGTCCCTCCGTGTGAAGGATTTCTCTGCGTTTCAGGAGAAGCTTTAGCGAGCTGCCATCTTGTCTCGCTCTCGCCGCCAAATCCAAGCAATCGGATCTAACGAAGGTAATGTTAAATCTCAAGCTAACATGGCCTTTGTGACCATATCATTCAGCACTTTTGTGAGGATTTCCAGTTTCAAATGGACAAAGATTCTTAAATAGTTTTCCTTTTACCTTTTCTCAGATGGTATATAAGCAAAATGGTGACATTTTCATGATGTAAGATGACAAGATGGATAGATATTTTGAAGCAACTAAATACTACCATGCTCAGCAAGAGAATTTAAATTGTTATAGTAGATGGGAGGAAGATTTTAGGGGTAAACTTTGGGCTCCTATAGGATAACCTTTATCCTGTGAGTCTGAGCAATGAAGTCGTTTTTAGGTCGAGCCTCGGGTAGCGCGCAAGCGTTGCTCTGCGAGACTTTAAGTTAGGGCTTTTGAAAGCTGACCAGACGCTCGTGCGTCATGGCCTTTTCCCTGCGGTTACGCGCGCGGCAAACATCTGTTTCCAATTATCGTGCCCAGACGCGGGCGCAATAATTGGAAACACATGCTGGCCATGCGGGGAAAAGGCCATGACGCATGAGCGTCTGGTCAGCTTTCAAAAGCCCAGGCTGCCGCGCTCGCCCCCGCTGCCGACGTCTCTGCTGTCCAGCGCTTCACTTGTTCTTCCTATGTTTCTTGGACCGTGGTTGGGTCGCCACAAAAACAGCGTGTGTGCCAGGTCAAGTGACTAAGGCGAGCATTGGAGTGTGTTGACAGTAACTAAATTACTGGGCTAAAAACAAAACGCTTAACAATAAAACCGCACGCAGACTGACCCGAGGCCCCAGGCATATTGCATCGCCTTTGTTTTTTAACTTTACTGAGTGTCACCTGACGCAGTCATGTGAGGAACACGCTCAGGAGGAGGAAGCGGACCGGAGACCAGGAACACAAAGCTGAGGGCACCCGATACAACGGAAATTACGGCACTACCGACGGGGGATCCGGCGCTAACTACGTCTGCGGCAGTCAGAATGGGCTTATCTGCACGATGTATCCCTCCCCCCACCGCTGTTCTTCTGGTGCTGCTACTTTGGGCTTCGCTGGCCGCTGGGGACAGCTACGAGCCTACTTGGGAATCTCTAGACTCCAGACCCCTCCCGAGCTGGTATGACGAATCCAAGTTCAGGATCTTCATCCACTGGGGGGTGTTCTCTGTACCCAGCTTCGGAAGCGAGTGGTTCTGGTAAGAAGACCCCATATGCATCATGGGAAGTGTAGTCCGTGTTGCGGTGGGGTGGCCCAGTCGCGATAGTGATGTGCAATATATTATTTTCCCTAACGCTCAGGATATTCGTGGGAAAGTGTAGTGTGAATACACTTTTGTACATAGTTACGTAACAAAATTACAACATTAACATCAGGGCTGTAGAAGCCACGGGGCGGGGCCAGCCCAGTCAATTTGTCTGCGTGCCCCTCCTAAATGTGATGCAATTTTGAACTTTCCAAAGCTGACATTTTTAATTGTATTGCAGTTAGCTTCCGTTCCTTCGTATTTATGCAGTCCTGATTTTAGGCTTGCGAATTAAACTGCCCGCTGTTATGCCTCAAGCGCTAGTTTGACGCATCTGAGTATGGATTGGTGGAGGCTGATGGGAGCGTCATCACGCCTGCCCATGCTTGGGCTACAAGTTGGTTTTGGCCAGCTTCGTGCATGGCGCCCAACTGTGTGCCAGTATACTGGAAAGGACAAAAGCAAAGTGAACCAATGCAAAAGCTGAGTCTGGCGTTGGTTAGCGTGATGCCCGTCTCTTTTTCATAGCATGCCATCAGTGATTTTGGGATAACAGTCTGAAATAGACTGGAATGGAAGCAACGGTAGGGGGGACCAGAATTTTAAAGCCCAAAAAACGGGACCTTTGACAAAAATAGGACTACAATTTTACTTCAACTGGGCACACATAATGACAGTGCTCCTCTGCAGAGAATTACAGAAGAAGCAGTAAGAACATAAATAAAATGCAATTATTAAAGTCAGTAGCATGTCTGTTAATTAAATTGCTTTGTTTATAACAGCTGATAACTATGCCTGATTAGGAAAACAAAAAGGCACCTCCCACCGTTTTCAGTCAACCCTCTCTAAAAACCGGGACATGAACTAAATTTCCCAAAATCTGCCGGGACGGGACAGTTGGTGAAAAACCAGAACTGTCCCGGCAAATCCAGGAAGCCTGGTCACCCTAAGCAATGGGCATAAGCTGGCCAAAAGAAAATAAGTAATAAAGTCAGGTATGCTTGAGTGTCCTGTTTTCAAATGCTGTTATTTTGAGCCTCATAATAGATTAAATTGAAAGCACTTAAGGAAAACAAGCATTTGCAATGATAGGTCTTGCATTTGTTAAAGTTAGAGCTGTTGGCGTTGAAAATAACAATGTTTTTTACTTTTGTTTTTTTATTTGCATTGGAGTTATTATATTTGCATAGCACTATTGCCAATGGTATAAAAAAGCAAAAGTAAAAAACATTGTCATTTTCAACGCCAACAGCTCAAACTTAACCAAATGCTACACCTATTGCATTGGAAATGCAATCGGTCTCTCATTTGTTGGAGTTGGAGTTATTGGCATTATAAATGCTAGTGTTTTTAGGTCTCGCCTACGCAGCGCGCATGCGCTGCATAGGAGGAGACCTTTAGCCATCGGTTCCCTTTTTCCCCCAAAAACGTGCACGCGTTCCATTGCCTTCAATGGCAACGCGTGCACGTGTGGCGATTGCCTTGCGGGAGCGAGCGGCAGCGCCATATGGTATCAATTATAGCCGCTGGCTCCCGCAAGGCAATCGGCAGGCCCCCCTCCCCCCTCCCGCCGCGCGCTTTGCTTCTTTTTTTTTTTTTACCTTCAGCGCGAGGCGCGCGCTTGTTTTAAATGACTTGCTTTGGCTACTCTCAACAAGGACGATTTGCGGTGGGCGGGGCTTTAAGCTGATCAACTGCGCAAGTGTGAGTCCCAGTTGTGATGTTACTACACATAACGCGCCGTGGGTGTTGTCTTCTGGACGTTCCTGGTGCAGAATCTGACCGCTGTTTGTGCCGGTCAGGTCAGTGTCACAAAAATTAAACCTCAACAGGAAGCACTTACAGAAATAAAGAAAGCAGGTGCCCGAGTTGAAGCTCCACTTCTATAATGTATTAATCAGCCTAACTTTGAGTGCCTGGTCAAAGCTAAGCAAGTGTGTTTTCTCTGCACTTCCACTGTGAAAAGTTAGCTGTAATCCTTGATGGGGGTGTATGCATCCCTGCTTTTCTCAAGCGCAAAACCTCATGTAGTGTATGTGACGAGGAGGTTCTTTCTTGTCATCTGTTACATTGAGCTGGGAGGCTGGGAGGAGGAGTGAGCACGGACATGTTCTGTTGTTTTTTTTTTATACTAAGATCACTGACCGGCCTCACACGCTCTCTGGGACCATGTGATGCCTATTGTCAACCTGATCCAGACGGGAGCTTTATCTGCACTGGGCAGCTCTCACATGAATCCGTGTAGCATTTTTTTCAGTCAGCAGGAAGTTAAACTTGTTAAGTTTGGCAGGTCTGGTATTATGGAACTGCAGGCTCACACTGAACAAGGTCTGCATAAGTATACAGGGAACAATCTCAGATAGGCACAATCAACATAGCTGTTATGGCTAGCTCTTTGTGCCACTGGCCATGCTCCAAGTTGGCTTCTCGGTTCACTCTGGAAAGAGTTATTTTTTCAGAGCTACATTACTTTACAAGTGATGCTAATCAACCCTTCAATCTGCTGCTGCACCTGCAGCCTTGCTTTGCCTTGCTTGATTTTTTTAAGGGCGGAGTATTCACATTTGTTTGCATAATACCAAGAGCTGCAGTAGTGTTAGGTGCCGTATCATATAAAAGCCCTGCAGTATTAGAAAACAGAGCGGAACTTCTACTGCCGACCCTCTTCGTTGCAAGTTATATAAATAGGGTTAACATATGCTTGCGAATGTATGATTTTTAACCAACATAATTGCAGAACTTCAATTCCCGGCATGCTTTGCACGTGTGGTGGACACTTTTACACCTGTTTCTTAACTCCAGCACTACTAGTGGGGCACACATCTCAGCATATATGTTACTACTGCCATATCAAGTGAGTGGTCTCGGTGAGAGTGTGTGCAGGTGAATAGTTACTGTCAAAATATTCTCCAGTTTTCGCGCTTGGAAAGAGCATGCGTGAAGATCGATATCTGAGCATCATTGCATAAACAAATCCTGCTACAAAGCCTTAATTCCGCAAACTATTGGCATGCGTACACTAGTGAAAAGAAAATTTTTAGCAGAATAATTTTCCCCACGTGCCAAACCCAGCAAATATACTTCTTAAAAGTAGATTTTATTAAAAACATGCAGAGTCGTTGACTAATTGTAAAGCCATATGAGCAATTGCTTTACTTTTCATCAAAAGAATTTGGCACACATGACTGTTGTGCATCATTTTGTATGATCTTCAGAATTCTGAGAAAACTGTTAACTTGCCAAACTATGCTGTAGGACACCGTTATATAAACAGAAAAAAACTTTGCAGTACAGTACTTTCAGAAAATCAGCTCTTTGCATCGTATTTTTTAACAAATAAATATGTTCTCTACAGGTCACACTTATTTGTTACAAGATGGAGTTTTTAGGTCTCGGCCTGCACCAGCGCTTGCGCTGGTCTGGCCGAGAGTTTTAGTAAGCGGGTTTTGGAAGTGCAAACACTGGCTTTCGGCTGGCGACCAGCTTGAGTTCACGATGGCGTGCACGCGCAGCTGCCATCTGTTGTTTCCTATCTCTTCCTCATTTCCTCGTCATGGCTCATTAACTCTCTGGACTCTGATGTTTCAATCGCAGCAGCAGCTCACATTACCAACTGAGGGCCCTGGACTACAGTCACATGAAAAACAACAGCGATTAGCATTGAAATGCAAGCTTTTTTTTGTCTAGTTAGAAATATTGCTTCGGTGGGTTGATTTCACCTTATATCGCTATTTGTTTTATATTGGGAGTCGCAGCCTAATTACCAGTATTTTTGTCTCTCACTGTTTTTTTTTTTTATATTTATTCGCACAAAGCTATATTTAAGGTTACTTTTTCCGCGTCACTTCTTCACTCTATTTAAACTCCACACCCCCACTCTTATTGTCTCTCTCCTTCTCTCTCTCTCCCCTCTCTAATTCTCTCTCTACTTAATTAACTCTCCCTCTCTATCTTTTTTAGCCTTTCATTCTCTCACCCCTTTATCTGTTTCTCTTTCAAACTCCTTCATTCACTCTCTCTCCCCTTCTTTCTCTCTCTCTATCCCGCTCCACTCTTTATTCTATGTACACCCTTTCTCTCTCTTTCTCTCTCACCACCCTCTCTAATTGGGCATTATATCTTCACTCTATCTCTCACTCGGCAACACCACAGCATCACTCAGGGCCAACACTGCATCACTCAGCACCACCACAGGATGACTCAGCACCACCACAGGATGACTCAGCACCACCACAGGATGACTCAGCACCACCACAGCATCGCTCAGCGCCACCACAGCATCGCTCGGCGCCACCACAGCATCGCTCGGCGCCACCACAGCATCGCTCGGCGCCACCACAGCATCGCTCGGCGCCACCACAGCATCGCTCGGCGCCACCACAGCATCGCTCGGCGCCACCACAGCATCGCTCGGCGCCACCACAGCATCGCTCGGCGCCGCCACAGCATCGCTCGGCGCCGCCACAGCATCGCTCGGCGCCGCCACAGCATCGCTCGGCGCCGCCACAGCATCGCTCAGCACCGCCACAGCATCGCTCACCACCGCCACAGCATCACTCAGGGCCGCCACAGCATCACTCAGCGCCGCCACAGCATCACTCAGCGCCGGCACAGCATCACTCAGCGCCGGCACAGCATCACTCAGCGCCGGCACAGCATCACTCAGCGCCAAGACAATATCACTCAGCACCACCACAGCATCACTCAGCGCCAAGACAATATCACTCAGAACCACCACAGCATCACTCAGCACCACCACAGCATCACTCAGCACCACCACAGCATCACTCAGCACCACAGCAGTATCACTCAGCAACACCTGAGTATCATTCAGCATCACCTCAGCATCGTCTCCGCAACAGTCACCACCACTACCACCACCTCAGCCTGCTCTCGGAATCTGGCATCTGTTGATTCTCCCCTAGCGTCTGGCCGCTGCTAGTGTTATAATACAGGTACTAGTTCCCAACCTTCACCCTCCGATTGTTTATGCCCCCTCAAAAAAAAAGCTTTAACAAACAACCATTGCAATAGGCAGAAAGTTGCCAGCATTGCAAGAACAAAAGAAAACTGAGGAAATTTTTTATTGTAAATACTTTTTTTAATATGGTCGTTCAGTTTTACATAATGCCTTCTTGGTCATATATAAAGTAACAAAAATGCTTTTGACACTTTATTATTATAACTTTTCAGCATGCCGCACAGCAGCCACACTTCTCTACAGCACAGCTTGAAGACATTGGCAAAGTCAATAGCTCTGGCTAAACACTTATAAGGCCCCAAAGGCGAGACCTATTGGCTATGCCAATGCTTGTTTACCTAGTCATGTTGCAGGGTGCCGTACCATATGTGGCCAAAAGAGGTCCCATGGGACTTCTTTTAGCCACATATACTACTGCACCCCGTAAAGTTGGACTTATTGGCATTATAAATTGCAATGCTTTTTTCCTAGCCATGTTGCAGGGTGCAGTACCATATGTGGCCAAAAGAGGTCCCATGGGATCTCTTTTGGCCACATATGTACTGCACCCTGCAGAAGATATGGTAAATCCACTGTACCTATAATGCATTTCATGCAAGACAGTACCACTAGTACATTGAAATAGCTATGTCCATATATACAATTAGTAGCTTTGAAATGTGACAAATAATTATTATATTAATTCTGGATTAGGTTGTACTCTGTGTGGAGCTGGTGAAGGGAAATTTAGAGAAGGTCGCATATAAATATGAGATGTGCTAGTTAGTAAAGTAACCACTGCCATTCTTGCTTAGGTCCAAGTGTGTGTCCTGCCTGAAGCCCTTTAAGAAAATAGTGCACTGAGGCTGTGAATAAAACCTAGGGAGTGACAACGTGTAACAAGGGGTGTCCTTAAGGGAGGTTACAAGAAGAGACAAGGCGGTACTAAGGAGGGACTACTAAGCCTATTGTCCAAAGAAAAGCCACCATTTACAGAGGACAGGGACCAGGAACCAATTAAAAAGATGGGTAGAAAGTGGACTGAGCTTTATGCCCATATCCAGCATGTCTCGAAGAGACAGCGCAAGTGCTGCCTAGGCAAGACCTAAAAATGAACAGTATCTTCATGTATAATGATTCTAGTGGAAAGAGTAAAAACGATTAAATGCATAAGGCTAAACAAAATCTAGATAAATGTGCATATACGTTGAAACAGGTCTTGAGGGAAATGTTTTTCCTTACTTTCAGAGAAAAGGATAAAGATACAGCCATTGGAGCAAAAAAGAATTGTTTTGGAGAAACAAATTACATTCATCTTAGACACTCTTTAATTAATCATCACAAATGCTATTGAGCTGTAGGGAAGCATTGCTGGACCTCTCTCTCTGTAGTGAGTACAAGGCTAGTCCTGGGGACCCTTTAGCTTGCAGTACCTTGCTCTGGCGTCTGACTGCCTTCAGTTTCAGAAGAACCAGTTTGAAGTAAGATATTTAAAAATATGTGCTCAGGTTTAATCTGGTGTGCTCAAAAAGACAAAGAAATATACAATACAAGGCCCACAGTACAATGCAAGACCAATGCTATTACAGCCAGATGCAGACATGATCGTCTTGATACTGCTTTGTTGGATTGTTTTCAAAACATCTTTTGCTGGTGTCCTTGGTCGTTTTTCTTAAGTGTTTAAATTGGTAATAAGACTGTTTCAGTATCTGAAGTGAGTGCTCAAGATATGCTTAGCCAGTCCAAGCTTTTTGCCAGCAGCCCCTTGCTTTCTGGGCATTGGGGTTTAACTTTTAGAGATGATTGCTAATTTGTGTTTACAGTTAATAAAACTGTATAGTTTTGATTTTTAAGTACCTTCCTACTACATAGTTCAAGCTGTCTGTTGGCAAAAGGCATAATGTCAGCTTACAGTAGGCTTAGAGCCTGCCCATTGGTTACTATTGGTTGGCTTTACTGTCACTCATTTGCTTGCTTCTCATTCATTAGCTGTGTAGGTTTCTCTTCCTCATCTTGAGTTTGTCTCTTCCCTAGAGCATGGACAAATTTCTTTCTCACTCCTGTGCTTCTCCCCAGCGTTCCACATTGCTCTCTCGTACCTGTTGCTTCACCCCTTCCACCCTCACCATCATTGTTGCTCCTGTCCCACCGCACCCTTTGTGATACTTCCCTCCTGCCCTGCCTTTTGTGATTCTTCCCCCCCACCTGCACCCTTCGTGTTGCTCCCCCCACCCGCCCTTTTTAAAAAAGTGCTTGTGGTGCTAGTTTTTTAATTTACCAATCCAACTCTGTAAATAAAAAAAACAAGCATTGGCATAGCCAATAGGTCTCGCTTTGGGACATTATAAGTGTTTAGCCATGCAACGGTTGATGTTGTTGCACCAAGGATATTGTGCTGCATAACTAAATACTTATAAGGTCCCAAAAGCGAGACCTATTGGCGATGTCAATGCTTGTTTAATTTTGTTACTCAATGATATGTGCTCTCTAAAATCCAGCATATCTTAGTGCTCCAAAACAAATGAATGTTAAAGATGTACTTGTCTCAAGGTATGTTGATTGCTATATTTTGAGTATTAAAGAATCTAAGGAGATACTACTATGGAATATTGTAAATAATTCATGACATTTCGAGAATTTAGGATAAAAAATTGATGTAATAGCTACAGATGCTAAAGTGGGTAAAATAGACCAATTTTGTGAATCGGATATATTGATCATGGTTGGTCTGGCATATAGGGCAAACATGCAGTGCCTAATGAGTTGGTCTGATAGGTCAGTGTGTGGGCCTCTTTATTTTTTTTAGGTTAGTAGGCCTGTTTTGTGGTCTGCTGGGCCGGTTTTTACTGTTGACATCCCTGATATTACCACAAACATTGCCTGTAGCAAGCACAAATGCATGCACGTATCTTAACCTTGCATAACATCTATACAATGTATCTTTACAGGTTCAAAACTGCCCTTTTTTTTTCTTCCAAAAACTTTTTATTGATTTTATAGATTTAAGAAACCAAAACAGTACACAGGGCTCGTGTATGCCCATTCAAAACACAAAACTGTCCTATTTGCGGATGTGGACCACTTTTTTAGCTATCTGATTCGCTAATGGGGGCCACATTTTTCCTGGGTGCCTGGGCCGATTTTCTGTCCCTGTCTAACCCTGATATTGATACATAGATTTTATTAGCAATGGTGGCATTCATACCTTTTGAAATCTCTGCTGCACAGTCTAGAACAGATCATACTAATGCCACGGCTATGGTCATAATTCCACACTTGATCATGTGGCATACAACAGATGTTGTTAATTTCAGCCAAAGAGAATGGACCCTTGTGGGGTTTCTCAAAAGAGATGACGGACACATGTCACCAGTGGGGAATGGGTATATTGGCATGGGCTGGGCTTGGTCTAGAATTCTTATCAGATCAACGTTAATGTACCGCTGAATTGCAGGGAATCATTAATTGAAAATGACAACTTTGGCTGATGTTGTAGATGGTATCGCCAAAGGTGTGTGTGTGTTTGTTATTTGTGCTAGTGCTCTAGGAGTTAAGTGTTATCAGGATTGGCTGTAGAGTCTCAAGCCAAGAGTGGACACCAAAGAAACAGGGTAAGTTGTAAAATGTAATTAAAACCTTTGGGTCAGTTTAACTATCCGCCCTGCTGTGGCTAGGGGCGACCAGACTATCGTGCAACATACGTTTTGTATGCCGAGTTGCACAACCTCCATTATTGAGAGCTTTACTCGCCTGATTAAAAAAAAGCACGATCCTTGGTTTTTCAAGTTCACATTTGTAAGTCATTGTGTGGAATACAGAATGGAGCAATGTAGGTTGTGGTAAGCCCAGAAAGGTAAAGCAATAGCGCCTTGAGACGCTCGCGAGTGAGTGGCTGCGCTTTACCAACCCCTGATTGATCGATTGATTGAAGGTTTAACATGCAGATTGCACTCAGATTTGTGTAGCAGTGCCAATTGTACCTGCATATTATTTACATATCTTTGTTTTTCTGGTATTTATTAATAGTTGAACAATAATCAATTAATGAGAATAAGACTCCTGATTTAACTGAGCATTTGTATTTCATTATTAAATGAGCTTGTCGGTGTGAAGTTTTTCATGTATTGAGGGGTAATGTATGGACAACATGATTTTAGGAAACAGACTTTGGTTTTGGGAAGAGGATAGAACAATGTTCTTACTTCCAATTTTTTATGGACTTTAAATTTAAAAAAGGGCGAAGCATATTTTAGATAGGAAATGTTGACTCTAAAAGTTATTAATTTCAGTGGAAATATGTTAATTCATGTTCATGTTTAAATGTTTACTAATTGGTTGTAAAAACATTACTCTATCTTCTCCCCAAGGAGAATAGTCTGTTTCTTATGGTAATGTATATACCAGTTGGGTTTCTGATACTCTTTGTGTTGAAAAGCAGAAGAGTGCAGGTTCCTACATGTTAAAAAAAAAAAAGTCCAACTTTCAATTAATCTGTTTTGTTTTTAGTTTCATGTGAGCTTTTGCGATTCTAGGCGGCATTTCCTCTCTTTCCGAATGGGTTACATGCACTTAGCTGGAAATATTGGGTACAGGTCGTCTTAAACAATAAATCCCCACAATTATGATTTTTTTTTTTTGTTTCGAAGTATAGAAGCATATTGAAAAAGATGCGTTCGGCTCATCTCGAATCTTGCTTAAAGTCTCTGCAAAATACAAGTCCGGTTACCTTTATTGCATACCTAGGCATTTTGTCATGGTGTCTTAGACTAATGCTTTACACATTCGATTATTGGCTGCCCTGCATCTGAATGTCCGTTTATTATGAGCAGGAACCATTTTAGACTTTAAATCCAATTGACCAATGCAAATTATAGTTCTAGTTTTGGAAGAGCAGTAGAATATAGACAGTGGAAATATCGGCTATTAGGTGTTGATTAAATTACAGCACCTGAGTTTATTTTGCCATCTGAGTAGCATAAGCACCTCAAAATATTTTGCTTACATTCCTAGACCAAGATCAGTCACTTGTCACACGTCACACTAAATCGTGGAATGTGTGTGTCTTAAATACTTTGTTATTCAAATAAACCATCCTCTTGATGAAAGTATTTATTTTTTTGCTATCAGGTGAATTGCACATGTTGGTTTAATTTTTAAGCTTTTCGAGTATTGCACGTGCGTGAAACTGCGATATTGATGGTACTTGTACTAGTAATTGTATTTGTGATTTGATGTAGACCAGGGCCACTGGAATTTATGTAATTATGTGGATGCAGTGTTTTTCGCATAATTATGGATTTGCCGCATTTGCCACATAAAATCTGCAAATTACGCCGCAGATGGATTAGTAAAAAAATATTTTGTTTCTAGCTCAAAAGTTACTAAAAATGCAGCAAAGTATGTTGCTGTGCAACAGAGGGCACTTCCCAAAGGTTGACTGTTCACCTTTCTGTTGCATATTGCTGTATTTGGGTGTTGAACTAATAAGGTGAAATCTTAGTCCAGGCAATGTTAACATGTGTAAAAGTGACAAAATTATAAACTACTATCACACAATGTGGCGCGTTATGCAGCATAATTTGCATTTTCCTGTCTCATAACTAGGAAACCATGCAGCATAATTTGGTCCGCCCTTGCTGCGGAATTCCAGTGGCCCTGAGTTTAGGTGAGGCTTGGCTTCTGTGAGCAGGTTATGATTAGTGCTGTCTGAACTTTTTTCTTTACACCATTAAAGGATTGCAATGTTTCCAGTTTTCACAATTTATTAATTTAGCAAAGTTTCATGGTTTACATTGGTCTGTAAGTAAAAGTTATGAAAAAAACTTTGCACAACTCTGATATGAATTTTTTTAATTTACCTTTTTATCTTCGGGCTCAGGTAGATGAATGCACAATAATTTTTGTTAATTTTAATTGAAAGCAAACAAATCTGGGAAAAAGACTTGAGTAATGATAATTACACTTTTATATTTTTTCATACAGCTTCTCATTTAAACACACCATTTTGTTGGTCATTAACTCCGGATTTTCTGGTTTCAATTTCAGGTCTAAACCGACAGTAAAAATCGTGTGGTGGTTTCACATCTGAACTTTGGCAACAGAAGCGACTGTTTGGAAAAAAAGACGTCCTCCTTTGAGCACCAGTGTTGCAGCCAGAAACGTCCCGCATTTGGGGCGTTAACGTCCTGGAACCTTTTAGTATTAGTTGGAGGAAAGTGTCTGTTCCGAGGGATCTGCCAACGGGCCCGTAGAGTTCACTTATTTCCTTCCACGTGTTGATCTGTGGGACAGTTTACAATGAGTGAATTCTGGTTGTGTTTCAACTGCTGCATCGCAGAACAGCCGCAGCCTGTAAGTATGAATCCAGCACGCATTTGTAGCAATCTTTTTAAGGGCAATTTACAGAAACTTCGGTCAATTAAATCCGGAACACACCACTCGCTGCTTTTGAGATCCTTCGTGTCTCTCTTTTTGGGCAATTATGGCAAATATTTATTTCCGATTTTTTAAGGTTGGCAAAAATGTAACACATTTCTGTTCTGCAATTCATCATGCATAGTGTAAATATAGCTAATAGATTTAATTGCTCTGACAAAATGAAAGGATCTTATGATACAAGAATTTACATGCAGAATTAGTATTCTGGCAAATTTCTGCTTCCAACGATTCTGAAAGAAACTAAAAATGCACCATTTCCACCCAGCGTTTAGTTGACAGCAAGTATCATTCCTGATCTTCTGCTTTAGTACCTTTATGGTCACTAGCCTTCTTTCCCCTTCCCTTACAAATGTGTATCGTAAAGTAATCTCTACCACTCTACTTCATTAAATATCCATCATAACATCAGGGTCTGTAAGAAGGTGAAAGTCACAAATGATCAGCCCTATCCAAAGGAACAGTTTTATGTGGACCCACCAAAGGAAAGGTTGCTCTTCAAGGCTGCCGCAGTGATTGTTCTTTTTAGATAGTTGTACACTGTTCTTGTTTTTCTTATGTAGTGACACACTGTTGCAGGGCTTAATTGTAAAATATCCCTAACACAATACATTTGTGTTTACATTAACATGGGTAGAGGAAAAAGGGTGCTAGCGCAAGCTTGAGGGCTGGATGAGTAGTTGTGGTTGATATGAGATTGTGGGCACCAATGGGAAATGTTAAATCCACAATAAGGATTCTTCAAACATGAGGGTAAATCCTGAACTTTATTTCAAAGACAGTCTAGTTCGATAAGAACGGTTGTGGTATGTCGCTGCATTCCAAGTCGTTCCACAACGCAGGTGCCTCACTCCTTGGATTAACCGTTCCAAAAGAAAAAACAAATATCACAAGAACATTAAAAAATATGAGCGAGGCACTCTGCAGATAGTAACTCAACCCTCAAGTTGTTCAAGATGAGGTCAGATATTTAATATATGAAGTCCAGGACAATTAGTCAATACTTCAAATAAACAGCTACTCATCCATTGTCAGGGGGATATTCTTTATTCCCGTCTTATAATGTAAAGGTGAAAGACAAACACAGCCAGCGTGTTTCGTCTCAAAGACATTGGGACTTCTGATCCCTTCAAGTATTCCTATAGTTCATTATCTTTCATTCTTAACTTTTAATTTGCTTCGGGAGTCCCCATATCGGCGTTCTTAGGTGAAGGTTGTGGTTATGGTCACATGTCAAAATGATAATTGAATGGGTCATAATAATGTGCCCTGAAGATGTTCCAATGTCTTTGGAACAAAACCCGTTGGCTGTTTTCGTCTTTCACCATACATTATAAGACAGTAATAAAGAATTTCACTCTGACTACGCATGAGTATATGTTTATTAGGAGTATATTGCTGATATTGCCATTATTGCAGCTTGAAATGTATGGTGCTGTCGTTTCTCGGGCTCTACAAAGCAATGTGTTCATATTCTCTAGTGACTGGTGTTTACAGCCGTTCAGATGAAATGGCAAGTGTATCTAAAAGAAAATCTCGCACAACCAAGGCACAGTCTAAAAGTATAGAAAACTTGCTAATGCACATAGGTTAGTCCTTAAGTGTGCACTATCAAAGCATTTAATAGCTTTTCCCGCTGTGATGATTTCATTTTCCCAGCCTGAGCATTTATAATCTGCATTCTCTATACATTTTGCCAGAGAGAATCCAATGATTGGGACATAAACACATTTCGTTCAGCTACTAGTTGCACGTTTCTTTGCATCAGAGATAAGACTCATACATGGCACCAAATCTAGAGGGAACACTAATTGACAACCGTTTTTAATATGTAAAAAATAAATCCCACGGTCTTCCTCAAGAGGCCTATGCAGCTTGCATCAACCATTGCCTTTCCAGGTCCAATATCAACACAAGTACTAACCATCAAACTTGTGTGTGATAATTCAAACTATTCCAGATCACCCAAAGCTTAAAAATGGCCTGGATAGCTAGTACTATTAATTATTAATGTATATTTAATTATCCTGCTTTCCAAGTTTATCCAAGGGCTTCAGTTGAGCTTGCCTCCTGTTGGAAGTCTCAGGGATACCAAAGACTTCTTCCATATCTTGTTACCAGCACTGGCACTCTCCTGCTGTGAGTCCTACATTGCCAAGTGGTGCCAAAACCGGTCCTGGGCCCTTGGAACTGAGTGGTTGTGCTGTAACCTCCAGAAAAGCAAACCTGACGCTGTTGCGTGCACTGAAGCTTTGGTCACCACTTGTGAGGAACACAATGCATCGACTGCGATGACATTGCAGCCCTGGCCTCACTGACGACATTGCTTTATGGCGTCATCGCCGCCGGTGCCTGCAACAAAGCCAAGAGCCTTGCGTGTGAAGAGCACAACGCATCACCTTAATGACATCTCAGACCTTGGTCTACCGACGATAGTGCCATTGACTCCAACCTAGTCTGCAATGCCGCTGCCTGCACTGTGCCTGAGGACACCGCTTGTGAAGAACACAGCGCATCGCCCCGTCTCACAGTGCTGTCCCGGGTCTGCTGACGACCGTGCTCATCACCAATACCGTGCCGCTGCCTGCACCGAAGCCGTGGTCACCGCTCGTGAAGAGCACGATACATCGACCGTGACAACATTGCAGCCCCGGCCCGCCGATGCCAGCGCTACTGACCCGACATCACGGTCTCCAACGCGTGTGAATACAAGGCCTCAAAGACTTCTGCCCGACTTTCAGAACCGAAGCTGCCGACACCTCATGTTTGGATTTCATCTCAAGGTCCCCGAAGTCTCTTCACTTCCAAAGGTACTGTTTTGCGGGTTTGTCCGACGCCGTATCACTGAACTGTTGGATTTGTGTTGTTCACGATGCCGTGATGGCCCTGGTTGGCGCTATCGACTTCAAGGAAGTATAATTTTAAGTTTATTCTTGCAAAATTCAGATCTTTACTTGTGTATGTTGGATTTTCCCGATTTGGTCTTGTTTTACTCAGATAAATATTGGCTATTTTTCTAAAAGTCCCGTTGTCGTGTTTTTACTGAACTACTGTGTGTGTACAAATACTTTACACATTGCCTCAGGGATAAGCCTGACTGCTCGTGTCAAGCTACCAAGGGAGTGAGCAGGGGTTATCTTAGCTGTGTAACCTACTTACCCTGGCTAGAGTGAGGGTCCCAACTTGGACTGGGTGTATACCGACTGCCAACTAGAGACCCCATTTCTAACATGGTGTCTATCCAAATGTATATAAATAAGCAATGCTGAACTGCACTTCTGCAGTAAAGTAAGTATTTGATCTTATCACACTAAATCCTCCTGTCACTTACTACACGCAAGTTTTGATTGGGAAAACCAGATAGATCGATATGAAATGGAAATTTGAAAAACACAAACTTAGAAAAAGAGCATCCTAATCAGATGACCATGTAGGCGCTTCTCAACCTTACAACCCCATCATTGTGAGTGTACGCATGGGAGCACAGCGAGCGTTCTCCTATCCTGCACTTGTTACGGTGGGTTGTAAAATGGACTTGAGCTCATCACTGCATAAATAGAGAACAGCCAACAGCCCTGTTGGAGTAGAGAATAGAAGACGATGTAGGGTATCATGGGGGAGGAGAAATTGTCGCTGGAAGAAGTAGAATCAAACCAAGATGAGGATTTGTCAGGTCAGTGTAAGTGAGGGTGGTTGTGGGAATGGGATGGTGAACATGGAAGATTTGTGGAAAAAGAAAGGAAGCCGAAGATGAGAGAAAAACAGTTCTCTGGGGCGAAAAGATCGGAGAGTAGTTAGTTGTCATGCTAAAGTTTAACGAAGAATGTTTTCAGCGGTTTTTCAGAATAGCATTAGGTTACCAGTGAAGAGGGGAGGTGGTGGTACGAGTTGATGCTAGTGTTGCAAGGGGGAACCGCTGTAGGAAGAGGAGGAAGTAGAGGTGGTTGTGGTAGTGAGGGCGTTCAGGTGGCAGTGATGGAAAGATATCGGTTGTGAGGTGGGTGATACTGGTCAAATGACAGGACATAGTTGCTTATTTTTCGTAATTTGTCTTATTGGTATATGTGAAGCAGTTTGACTCTTTTGCTGACTTGTTTAACGCTTGATTATTAGACTAAGGGAGAGCTGTGAATAAATTGACTTTCCCAAAGCTACACCTTAATCGCTTATTGCCCTTCAAAATGTGTGTTTCTTAATTTCGGTATATGGAGAACGTAAACATTTCCAGTATGTTTACTCGAACTTTAAAAAAAAAAAAAAAAACGCAACTGCCATCCTTTGAAAATTAAAATTACATGGTGTGAGAGTCGCACTATACATTAGTGCCAGGAAGGCAGACCTTTGAAAACGCGCCAAGGGACAGTTGTGACAAACGGCGAATGCCAAAATGACTTCATGTCACAAAAGTGCGAGCTCTGGATCCTGGCTGTGAAAACCCGCGTGGCACACTGCATGATGGAGTGCGACCGCTCCCTTTTAATCAAGCCGAGCTGAGGGGGAAAACTTCATACTCCGAATTCCAACATGGGAGTAGACATTCTTAGACCAAAGAGACTCTTCTGTGTTTTCGCATCTCAGACCGTAATAAGAGTGGGTTCCTAACCAGTTTAAAACGGGCGTCGGTCATTATTTATTTGACAGCAAAATATTGTTAGAAAGTGTTTGTTTTACCACGGTTTTTGTATGGGACAGTTCACCTCCAGAGACTGGGTATGACAACGCAGTATGACGCCGTGCATGCGTCATACTACGTTGTCAGGCCAGGGTGCTCGGTCCCAGGAGGGCGACACCCTCCAAAAGGGGGCTAATTGAGAGGTATGCTTGCATTTTTGATTGAAAGCATGAGGTCTGTCTCATAACGCAAGCCGCCTGCGTTGGAGGGGGGCACCTTTCAACCCAAGGCTGAGTATCTGTGAGATATGGGAAACTCGGGCCCCTGCCACATTCTGCAAGGCGGGTGGCTTGATCAGGGCTGGCGCTAGGCATGTGCAGTGTGGGCTGTTGCCCAGGGCCTTGCACTCAGCCCACCAGCAAGGGGCACCGCACCAGTGCAACACACCTCTGATCCTCTTGCGCCCCTGCCGATCCAATTGAAAGAAAGGTGTCTCTTTGAAATTGGGCTTACAGGCGGGGCCCCCCTCTCTTGGCCTCTCGGGGATGGTATGGGGAGGCCTACGGGAGGGGGACACTTCCTCTTGTACCAGTTGCAAAAAGACTCATTTTCCAGGTTTGTCCTGCAATTAGGCCTCCTGAATGGCTGCCCATTCAGAGACACTGCGAGGCGCCCATTGTCAGCACTTTAGCATCCCCACAGTTTTAACTCCCAGCCCCCAAGCAATTCTCTCACCTTCATCCCAATGTGAGCTGTAAAAGAGGTGCTTGTAGGTGGCTAAGAGGAGGAGCTGCGGCCCAGGAGGAGTCTGCATAAAGCAGCTTCCAGAGCCCTGAATGTATCACTTTGCAAATTAGAAGGGCCTCGCACATTCCCTCTCGGCCCGGGGCCCTAAAAATCCTAGAACCGGCCCTGGGCATGATGTATCATGATGCTCGCTGGCTGTGCCTAGAGCGAATCTACTTAATTCTTTGGTCCTTGGATAAGCCTCTGCCAGCCCTTTTCTAGAGGCGCAGTGGCGAGGTGTTTTTTTCAGTTACTGCGACACTAAGTATCTCCAAACTGATGTTCGCGCTATAAATGTGTTGCATTACAATAGAAAGCGTCAAGCAAAGATTTTTACTTGAGCGTGTACTCTTCCAAAATACTGTGCGTTTTCACCTCTCCATTGTGAACATACCGCGCAATTACGTACTTAATGGCTTAAGCAGCTGGCGCTGTATCTTTACATTGTTAAAAACTGAAGTTCAACAGTATATATAAACTATGGTGTTTGCCAGGGCTTTAAGTGGGATGAAAAAACTGGGGTGTGGTAAGCTGCGGGGGGGGGCGGTCTCTCAAAGGGGTGTGGTCGATGTAATTAAGGGCATGGTTTAAAACACCCAAGCTAAAAATCTGTGCTTAGCATAATGTGCTACCCGACTGGTACTTAGCTGCTTCCCTCATTGCATCCTGATATATACTACAACCATTAACATTACACATACAACAAGCCAGGACTAATGGCTTTGCCAATGGTTGATAGTTTCATAAGATAAATTAGCTACAACTATGGCTTTGTTCTATATATTATTGAAAATTCGTCAGTTCTGAAATGAGACTGTGAAAGAACTATACCGAATCTCTTTGAAGTTACATCAAAGGCAGCGAAGAGTGGTACTGCTGCAAAGTTAGCACTATTTTTTTCACCCTGTGAGTGAGGGCAAAAATGGAGAGCCCGATAGGGACCCGTCTCGGCACCTGCTTTTTAGAACTGCCGGTGCTGAGCACCAGCAGGACCCGGCCCACTTAAAGCCCTGGTGTTGGCATTGAATGTGAAGCATTATACGATCCCCACGCATTATGTTGTGCCTACCTGACTCATCTTATAGAAGGACAAATACAGGAGCTTGCTCTCTTTGTTCTCATGAGCTTTAAGGGATGGCTTAAATGCTTCAAAATGCAGCTGCTCCACTCATTCGTAATCTCAGGAGCCCGAATCAAACGCCCTCTGTAGGAGACCTTTCTGCTGTTATTCTATACCCCAAATGTCTTTTTACCTTTCTTTGTCTTCTTGTAGGACTGAGGCTTGTATATCCTTACTGTCTTCATCAATCAATCAATCAATCAATCAATCACAGGATTTGTAAAGCGCACTACATACCCGCGAGGGTCTCAAAGCGATCGGGAAGAAGAGGAGGGGGGGGGGGCGCTACTGGTCGAACATGACTTTGTTTATTAACCATGAAAAAGGATGCTTTTTCTAAAATACTACATCACCAACTAGTTAATTATTTTTCTGATTGATATTTCTAAATGCAGAGTTTTCCAGACTGGATCTGCATGCTTTTCACAGCAATGCTCCAACATCGTGCGGATCTGCATTGACTTTGTTTTGCAACATAAGTGACCGCACGAAGCAGATACAGATGCCACCCTTGTACACTGAAGTCAGTTCCTTTCTCTCCGCGTAACTCCATTCCTTCTTCTTTGTAATTTGATTAACTTTTGCTAGAACATTGTTTTCTATAAAAAAAATCTTAGTCGGTGTGCAAAAGAACTAGGTCACCACCAAAGACTGCAGGGTTTAAGCCATGCCAGGGCGGTAGCAAACAAATGCGCCCTCATGAACCCAAAGGTAATCTAGGACCATGAAGCCAAGCTGTACATTACTGAACACCGGAAGAAACCTTGCAAGTAACGCTCACACTCGAAGTTGAGTGGACTCACTCTTGCTCCAGAGACTGTTCCTGTGACAATTCATCGTGGATGAAGTCTGAGTAAATCCAGGATGAAGCAGAAACACAAGAAGGTCAAACGGGACTCATCCACATCTCACCACTCTCTGTCTCCAGAGACGTTACGAGGGTGTCACCGTGCCTCCCAGTCTGACTCCCAATCCACTGAGGAGCGGATTCGGACATTGGTCCCAATGCACCCCAAATTCCTTGGGTCATTGGCAGCGTCACAGCAGGCTGAGGCCATGTTGTGCATTTTTGGCATTCCTGGGTTCCTTTTGCATGCCTTCGGGCCCAAATATCTGCAAGAACCTCCAGTTGTGTTACTGCCAGAGGATCGATCCTCAGTGGCATCTGTGGCTCAAACCCACTTTGGGTTCTGCATCGACTTCCGCTCTGGCGCCAAAATCAGCAACACTCCCTTTGACATAAACACCGGTGGTGACCCTTCCAGAGGAAGACTTTATACTGTTTCTGGTGTCTGACTGAGCTGAACTCGACTCCACATTGACATGCCTGGTCCTCATTCAATAGGATTCTAACTGAGCACTACCCCTGCCGTACAGCCACTATCGGGTGCTCCTCTAGCTTTTTGGTTCAGACTTTTCGAGCGTGCTACCATTTGAAGATGACAATGCTGATTATGGGAATGTGTTATCACCACATTACGTTGACAATTTGTACAAGGACATACAAGAGGCCAGTGGGCTTGATACATCCCCTAATACTTGGCCCCCCCCCCCCCGGGCCACTGACAGATGACAACGCTTCCTTTACTATGTTCATTAGATGTGGAGTGGAGGTCTTTCACAACTTTCCTCTGTAGAAGTCAAACATAATGTCCTTACAGAGGTCCTGCATACTGGACAGGCTTCTTCTGAGCCCATGTTTCCCTTTAATGAATCCATGACTGATGTATTGTTGGGAAAATGGGAAAAGCCTTGTTCAAGCCTGCTGTTGATTAGGCCAGCTGCCAGATACTACAGACAGCTAGGCGATCCAGATTTCTTAAATTGGCATCCCATTCCTGACAGTTTGGTGGTTTAAGTTTCTACCAACTCCTTCTCTATAAATCAGACCCCCGCCATTTCCCCCCCCCCCCCCAACTCCCTCCTCTGAAAAAGACCCTAAAAGGATTGAAGCATGCGAAAAATAAATGTTCTCATGAGCCAGACTAGCATTGTGGTTGGTCTGTCTGTTTGGCTGATACACACATGTCCTTTGGGGCTTTGTCAGCAAGATCTTGCCAGGTAGTCTCTGAAAACCTTCAGATCTCCTTGGTGCAAACCAGAGGATGGCCAGGATGTTGAAAAATGTCATTTGTTCTGGCAGGGACACCATTAACTGTCTAGGCCAAGCAGTCGGAACCAGATTAGTCCTCTTTTGCCATGCGTGGATTAGATGTACTGTTTTTTTTCTGGGGATGTCCAGGCATCACTTACAGATATGCCATTCAACAGGGCTCGCCTGTTTGGTGAGAAAGTAAATTCTGCCATGGAGTGCTTTAAGAAAAGCTGAGTGACGGAATGCTCCTAGGGCCTTTGACTCCGAACAGGCAATTCCCTCTACAAACCCGCTCCTTTTGAGGGTTCCACTGAGAGTTGGTATACAGCAACTCCAGTCTTACCTACCATTCTAACAGCAAGCACCCCAGTTTTCTTGGGGTAGGGGATGGGGATCAGGCAGACAGCTTGCTGGTCAGCAGGTAGACCCACAGTCCCTCAGCCCTGTGATGGCAGCCCCAAGCCACTTTAGATTGCCTTTAGTGGCTCACGACAACCCTGGAGGAGGCTGAATCCAACACTTTCTCCAGGGATGGCGACAGATTACATCAGACAGATGAGCCCTCCAAATCGACTAACGGGACTATGCCCTTCTATTCCTTTTTGACCCACCACATCTTCTGCCTACATCAAGGAGGCTTTCAGGGGACCACCTGGTCTTTTTACTACAGGAAGCGTAGGCTCGTTTGTCCAAAGTGGTCATACAGAGGGTGCCGGCCTCGGACACAGGACCTGGATGTTATTCCTGCTATTTCCTGGTACCAAAAGAGGAGGAGGACCTTCATTCATTTTTAGAATGTTGCCTTCTAAATGCCTTCCTGTGGAAGGACAAATTCAAGATGTTCTCATTGGCCTAGAATCTCTGCTCTGCACCAAGTGACTAAATGGGAGCGCTGGACCTACAGGGTGCATATTTTCATATAACCCTCCTGCTGTCCCACAGATGTTACCTGCAGTTCAGCATAGGCCAGCAGCATTTCCAATTTCCCATGCTCCCATTCAGCTATACCTGTCCCCTTCAGGTTTTCACGTAAGTGAGGGCAATAGTTGCAGCACATCTTCAAAAGTCAGGGATGTCAGTTCTCCCTAACGTCAATGGCTGGCTGTTAAAGGCGGGCTCGCCTCAGTCAGCTGTCGACCACCTCCAGAAGTTGTAGATCTTTCATCATTGACGTTCACAATGCCAAAGTCATGCCTGACTCTTTTACATAGGTTTCCTCTTCTAGGAACAGTTTGGCATATGGTGCTGTTTTGGGCCTTCCCTCCGTTGCAGTGAGTCTGAAACATTTGGCTATGATCCTGATGTTTCAGTCTCGGTCCTGGATCTCAGTGGGAGTGGCTGTGAGGCTTTTTGGCCTATTTGCCTCCTGCTCGCCAACTATGCCAGATGACACCTGCAGGCTCTGCAGTGGGATCTGAAGTCTCAGTGGGCCCAGTACCAGGGGTATCTGTTGATTTCCATACAGGTTTCAGAGGAGACTGCAGTAGATGTGCAGTGGTGGCTGTTGGACTACATTTGATGGTGATGGATGTGTCACTGCAGAGTTAGGGAGGTCAGTCAGTCAGTCAGTCAAAAATACTTTATTCGACAGCCAAGAGTCATAAAAGCATACAATATTGTTAAAAGAAAATACACATTCTAGCCAAATACATAGCAATAAAATGATCCCACATATCAATCACAATATTCATATCTAAAAACGTTCATTAAAAAAAAGCCAATATCATATAAAGTGCACTGTGCTCAAGTAATAGACCAGATCCTTAATTAATGTCACGTATAAAAATGTACCATAATAATCAAGAAGGGGAAAACACAATTGAGCCAGCAGACAAGACAAAATTACTATTACGGGAGTACTCTGTTCCTATGTCTAATGGCCCCGATTAAAAAAACTTGCGACCCCGAGGCAAACCATGGGTGATGCCAGCATTTGTAAATAGAGCAGAGCTGGCCTCACTTGGACAAACTAGCATTCTCTAAGTAGAGGGAGGATATGTTGCCTACGCAGAGACTCATAGTAGGTACAAAAAAACATTAGGTGCAAGGTATCCTGTTCCGAGAAGTTATCACAGGGGCAGGGTTTTAACAATTCAGATTTTGAGTATCCTCTCGGGAATGCCAGCAGCCAGGGAACCATCTTTAAATGAAATCTTGTTAAAACAAAACGGTGGTATGATTTATTAACATAAGATAAATATGGTTGCAGCTGCGGGCCTAGTCTCAGAGTGACATACCTTCTCACCGAGGACTTGCCTAACACAGCCTCCTCCCTAAGGCATTTCCGCCTATCCACAAACTGCCGTTTAAAATTTATGATCGCAGTCTTGCCCAAAGGCTTCGGGGTCCAAAACAAATCTGGGCACCCTAGACATTTTGTTTCTTCCTTTATATATTTAAGCCAAGGGATATGCTGGGCTCTCTCTAGCGCCATACAATCCGAAATTATAAGTTGGTTTAGATTCAGGGGGGGTTGAGTCCAGATTCTAAGCCATCGTAGCAGGGGGGAAACTGCGATCTGGTCTGCAATGTATCCCATCCCCAGTTCTTCATGCAGGCAGTAAACAGGAGTAGCTACAGGGACCCCAAGGAGTTTGCGCATAAAATTATTCTCTGCCACTTGTATATCCTTTACATCTTTGTAACCACAGATATCGCATCCATACGTAGCCATAGGAATACATTTTGCGGTATAATCTTTCAAGAGTGCGGGCAGGGGTTTTGACCCTAGTCTTTTTGCGAAGTCCATAGTGGCCCCCGTTGCTCTTGCCAAAATGTTCTTTTTAAGTGTTCGTTGCGCTCCCCATGTACCTTGGTCATCAAAGAGTACCCCTAAGTATGGGAAAGTGGATACTTTGGTTAATTCGTCCCCATTACAGTAAAATTTAGCCTTGGCCGCCTTTCGCGGGCCAATCGACATTGCATGAGATTTCTTAAAATTCGTTACCAAATCTAGTGAATTCATAAAATCTATAAAACAATTTAAAAGTTGTTGCAGGCCCCTTGCAGTTCTAGACAATAAAACCGCATCGTCGGCATACAACAATGCGGGAATCGATTTGTCACCGGCCCTTGGTTTGTCCTTGCAGCATGATGTTAAAGTGTCCCCCAGTTTGTTGATATATAGGGTGAATAGCAGGGGGGCCAAAATGCACCCCTGCCGGACCCCCCTTCCTACTGGCCAAGAATCTGTCAAGCTGCCATCTTCATTAAACCGTACCGCAGCCGTGGTGTTAACATGTGCAGTATGCAGGAAGGAAATCAATTCAGCCTCTAGCCCTATATCACGAAGGACCAACCACAGCTTAGACCTATTGACAAGGTCAAAAGCTGAGGTTAGATCCATAAAGGCCAGATGCAGGACACCTCCCTTGGCAATGGTATACTTCCTGATCACCAAATGGAGATTCAGGCATTGGTCTATTGTCCCCTTTCCCTGTCTGAATCCATATTGGAGGTCGGAAATAACATTAAAGTGATCAAGCCAGACTGTGAGACGATCCAGGACTTCCTTGCCCATAATTTTAGACACAGAGTCTAGAAGCGAAATTGGCCTATAGCAAGCCAGATCGTCACGAAGGCCCTTTTTAAAAATGGGGACAATAACTGCCTTTGCCCATGACAGGGGGAAACCATAAGCACAGGCAGCATTAAAAACATGTGTTAGGATCCTGGCCCAGACTTTGGGGTCTGCCTTATAAAGGTCTGCCGGTATCCCGTCAGGGCCAGGGGCCTTTCCCCCCCGATATCGATATAATAGCTTTATGAACTTCTTCTATATTAAAAAGAAGGGGGGCACTGTCTGATCCGGGAGCTGTGTCTCCCACTATTTCTGCTAGTTGGTGCTACTATAAATATTGCTAAAATGCTGGACCCATTTCTCTGCCGGTATTATACAATCCTTACTTAGGTTTGGCATATCTGAAAAAAGAGGACTGTTAACTATGGACCAAAATCGTGAGCTGTCCGACAGGACACTAGCTTGGCCAAGCTCCTCCCAGGCGTGCTCTCTTAGTTGTTTTTTTCTCTCGCACACAGCTAGTTTATATGCCTTCCTGCAGCTCCTGGTTAGTATCGGGTCCCTCGGTTTTTGCTTTACAGCCTTCATTAGCTCCTTATGGGCAGCTGAACATGTATCATCAAACCACCTTTTTAGTGTTAAGGATTTCACCTTGGTTTTGGTCACTAAGTTCGAAGCTGCCATTTTAACAATAATATCAAAGGCATCTAAAGTAGCTCTATCTTGTAGTGCAGGGTCCATACATACTTTAAGCTCTGGGGCACAAGTAGTATACAAGTTCTCCAAAAACTATCTGGAGTAATCTTTTCCCACCTCAGCCTTCGTGCTTGATCTTTGGTGGTAATGTTTGCATTAGTGATATGGTTCGCAGCCCCCTATTATGCCAGATGAGAGGAGGAGAACCAATATTAAAGGGTTATGATCACTAAAACAATTACAAATAACATTAAAAGTCTGTACAGCCGAAGTTAATAGAGCAGATAAAAAGATATGGTCAATTATGCTAACACTACCATTACCTACATAGGTAGGGACCAGGGCGTACTTGTCAGATTGTTGTAAGCAGTTCAGGTTAAACACAGAGAGCATTCCTTCTATAAGCGTTCCTGACAATGTATGCTCAAAGTGGTTTGACCCTTGTAAATCATCTACCTCCTTCAATATCAAAGGGCAGTTAAAACAACATTTCCGTATATTAAAATCCCCCATAATTAGCGTATCGTAATACACTTGGCTGTCTTCCCCATAGTTTTTTAGTAATTCTTCCAGGGCCAGGAAATACTCGGTCTCATGGGTCCTAGAAAAAGAATTATAAAAATTTACCACTAACAGAGTGGTAAGATTCTTTCCTGACAGTTCCACTGCTAACACATAGGGTGATGAAGAATCAATCAGTTTAGCCCTATAGCAGAGTTTAAGGCTAAACATTAAGAGGAGACCTCCCTTGGCTCTACCCATATTAGACGGGATTGCATGTTTGCAAAAAGAGGTAAAGCCATCGAGAAAAAAGCAGTCATTAGTTTCCCAAGTCTCTTGAAGGGCAATTATATGATGCTTAGCAAGGAAGTGTACCCACAAAATATCCCCCTTCTTTGATCTCAGCCCAGCTATATTCCAGGACAATACCTTCATAGAGGCATCATTAGGGCTACCTGGAATAGTGGTAGAGTTGGTAGAATTATCCAGCAAACATTGTGGAGTGGGGACAGCTGTTATTGGTTCTATATAAGCTTCCGGCTGTGAGGTCTTAACCTGTGGAATTCCTACTGCCATTGTCAGTCAATCATTTTCATCAAGTCCTTGCAAATTCGCTAGTGCTAAGAACCGATTTGATAATGATAATGTAGTATTAAAATTGCTTTCTTGGGAGCGTGTGAGTAACTTAAAAGACTTGTGCCAGCCAGGCATCTGCCGATCGCTATTTACTGGAAAGTATTTGGGAGGATAGAAAGTTTGTAGTGGGACTATTTTAATTTTAGTTTTAGCGCCATATTTATATTGGCAATCTAATAGTGCTTTAGCTTGCATGCGATGCTTAAAATTGACAATTATACAATCCCCCTCCGTATTTTTCCTAGTCCCGTGGCCGATCCAACCAACCCTTCTTGCCATGATGATATCTGGAGTAATATTTGAGCCATTTATCACATTATTATTACACCAGTGGATGGTCTTATGTATCAAGTCTAATGAGGTTTCCTTTATACCAGATGAAAGTGGAGAGACCCCCACAAGTACAGCTACTAAAGGCGCTGATTGTGGTGGGAGATCAATTATACATTTGTTTATCAATGTTACCTGTTTGTTGTGGACTAACGTGAGTGTAGATAGAAAATCCTCATTCACACTTTCCCGGGTTTCCTGACAAACTGCCCGCGGTTTGATACCACCCCCCAATGGCACGCAATCAGTAGTTGGTGAGCTAAGATGAGACACACCCAGGGTGGATCGAGTGCCAGTCACCTTATCTATTTGTATACTACCGTTCTGGTGTCTGCGTTCCAGGCCATTAGCAACTTCAGTGACGCCCCTCCTCCCGCTGGCTGCAATATCACCCCCTGCAGAACAGTTATTATGCATGGAAACAAAGCAGTCAAGTTTTAACTTTATGCCTTCTATCTTAGCAATTACAGGTGCTAATAAGGCTTTAGTCATAGACTCAAGTCTCAAGAAAAGGCTATCCAGCAGCAGATCCGAATTTGGCTTGGCTGCCGGTGATGATGTTGATTTGGTCCGTGGGGGCTTTCTCAAGGCTTTGCTTCCCGCAGTTCGTTTTCTCTTCATTGGTGGGCCGTCCGAATCATCACCTACAGTTAGAGTGGCCACAGGAGTGCCAATAGATGGGCCCTGACCACCCATTTGGCCTTCCAGCAATGTACTCGATGGTATGGGGGAGCCTATTTCTTCTGATAGAACCCTGTTTTCCTCCTGATTCAAACCACACCCAACATTGCCCAGTGCAATTTTCTCAGTTTCCAGAGAGAGTCTTTTCTCAGTGAGGGCTATCTCCTTTGTTATGGCATCGGCTTCCCTGGTTAAAAAAGAATCATCAGCTGAGCCTGCGGCAATTAACACTGAAACTCCCCCCACAGTCAGTTTCCTTTTGCCCATTTCCACCTGGCCAAGGAGCACTTATGATGATAAATACTTGGTGTAGCCCACAGTACCGGAGAAAAACCAAGCCCTCCTCGCTTCAAAGTGGGTAACAACAAAGTGGCTACAGAATGCAAAACAAATAGTGCGGAGTTGTGGCTGGTTATAACTAAAGCAGGGCACAGTCACTACAATCAGTATAAAAGCAAACAGGCACCTTGTCGGTTTTCGGACCTCCACGCCGTATCCTGGTGGGACACAGACCGAACCACGAGAATTTAGAGCCCTGGCCCAGCCCAGCCTCTCCCGGCCGTGGATGGGCGCAGACGGGCATGCCCGGGCACGCCCGCGCGCGTCCCGCGCTGGGGGAGCCCTGTTGTGGCTTTAAGGCGCCTCCGGGCGTGTCAGCGATGGCGGCTGTGACGGCCGCAGGGGGGGCTGGGACTCGTGGTCCTGTCCCGCTCTCCCCGACCAGCTCCACAAACGGCAGTAAGTTGCAGGGCTTCCCGCGCTGCGGGAGCCCTGTTGTGGTTTTAAGGTTCCTCCGGGCGCGTCAGGGATGTCGGCGGCTGTGACGGACGCAGGGGGGGCTGGGACTCGTGGTCCTATCCCGCTCTCCCCGACCAGCTCCACAAACGGCAGTAAGTTGCAGGGAGGTCATCTGGGAAAGGAGGAGATCAGAGGACCCCACATCAATCTGTTGGAGTTGTGGAATATGAGTCTGACTTTCTAGTCATCCATCAAGGGAAGGCTTATGCAGGTTCTCACGAAACCCACGACTACCATTTGGTACGGCAACAAGCAGGGCATGGTGGAGCCTGGGTTTTGTGCTAGAGGCTCTTCACCTCTGTGGTTGGCTGGACCATCCAGGCTTATTCCTGATGATCAACTACCTGGCGGGATCTTTGAACGCCAGGGTGGACAAACAGACGATGGTGCCTGGCGGATCAAAAATGGCTTCTTCATCTGAGGTGGCGCAGGGACTCTGCCAACAGTGAGGAACACTGGCTAGTTTTTTTCGCTACTGTTGAGAACGTGCAATGTAAAGACTGTTGTGTGCTGTAGTTCCCAAAAATACTCTCTAGGAAATGCTTGAGTGGAGCACAGGACTTCTGTACTTTTTTCCCCCTCTGCCTGTTCTTCTCTAAGTTCTGAAGATCAGGAATGTCTGGGCAAAGGTCAACCTATTTTCTTCAGATTGGTCCAATAGAGTATGGTACCTTGAACTCCTGGGCATGAGATCTGTCTCCTGACCACGCTTCTGCTTTGGGAGGATCTCATGTCGCACCAGCAGAACAGGGTTCTTCACATGGACTAGCACAATCTACACCTCCATGCATGCAGATTGAGTGGGGGCAGTTGACTGCATTTAATCTACCTCCTGAGATTCTGGATGTTATGCTTTCAGCACGGCACCACACTACAAAATCCATTTATTCATGGCATTGGGACAAGATTGTGGCCTGGTGTCAGCCCACGACACGGACCCATTGCAGGGTAAACTCTGACAGCATACTGTTTGTTATGTCTTTGACCCCACAAGGACTTCCTTTGAGCAGTATTAAAGGTTATCCGTCACCCCTTTCAAATTTTTTGCGTTTGCAGGACTAGCCGAACTTGTATAAATCACCTGTTGTGATGTCTTTTAAAGGTTTGAAAAAGGTGGCTCCTCCTCAACCCTTTTGTGATGCCACAGTCTGATCTTAGTTTAGTGCAGATGTTCCTCATGCTCACCCCCTTTAAGCCAATGCCCAGCTGCATCTTCTGACTCTCAAAACTATCTTTCTTCTTGTTGCATGAGAGCTCCAGGCTCTCTTGGTGCATCTGCTATAAACTATTTCTTTCCTGGACAAACTAGTGTTGAGGCTTGGGGCGGCCTTTTACCAACATTTTAGACTCCTTTTCATGTTGGGCAAAACATTCCTCCCCTAAAGTTCTTTCAGAAGAGGAGGAGAGACTGTATTGGTTGCATCCCAAGAATGTATTGAGTTTCAACATCAATTGCACCCGACTGTTTAGAGGACGATCAGCTCTTTGTGGGGTTCTCTGGAGCACAGAATGGCAAGCCTTTACAGAAGAAGAACTTGTCCAGGTAGATGGTCCTCTACATTAATCTTTACAATGCACTGGCCAAGAAGCAACCCCCCAGAATTATTGAGGGCTCATTCCACCAGGGCCCAGATTCCTACCACTGCACTGGCATGTGGAGTGCCTGTTCTTTACATTTGTCAGGCTGTGACGTGGGTGCCCATGCACACATTTATGAAGCACTTCTGCGCTGGAAGAGTTTAAAACATCAGCGCTCATGTGGAGCTGCACGATGCCACCTATGTCTGAGCATTGCTATGAAAAGCTTCCAGATCGTGTTTGGTGCCTGGGATTATTCTACAGGTGTGACATCTGTGGTTAGATAGCGTATCCACCAGAGCGTCACCAAAGGTAAGTAACTTGTTGTTCTCTCTCTTTTTTTTTTTTTTTTTAACTACAGACATTGGCAATATAGGAACCTAATACATGATTACCTATTATGTGTCATATAACCATGCCAGGGAAAAAATGTGGTCTTATGCTGCGTTATTTAGAGCAGGTACACTACTAAACCCAAACTCATTCATTACTACAGTGCAATGGTTACATTTCATTTTATTACACCTGTAAAGCAAAATGAACATGAGAAAAACGTTGTTTACTGCTTAACAGACTGCATGCTGCAAAGACTGCACAGGGAAAGAACTCGTATATTCTCGACGTCTCCAGTGTGTTTTCTTTCCCCTAAACTGCACAGACTTAACTCTTTGCATCCTGGTGTTGGTGAAATATGATTTTTAAGCAAATGGATATGAAATATACCAGGGCATAAACCGTATATGCAGATTTACAAAGTATATTATATTTATTATCATTGTGGTGGGATGGGCACATGAGATTATATGTGTGTGTATGTTATATCTATGTGTGTGTGTGTGTGTGTGTGTGTGTGTGTGTATATATATATATATATCACCAGAAGATCCCAAGTGTTACCAGCAAGGATAAACTACACGGGCACAGACTCCATATTTATATATATATATAAATTCACTGAAAAAACCATAGGTTTCAGGCACGTTATAGTTAGAAATTAGCATTTAAAAAACCTTTGAAATTCACTGAAAAAACCATAGGTTTTAGGGACAGTTATAGTTAGTTGGACATTGCACTCGTACAAAACCCGTGAAATTCCCCTGTTATAGTTAGTTCAGCTAACTATAACTCGCGCCCCGCAATGCACTGCTGATGACGTCACATATTACATCACTCATGACATGGTCAGTGACATCACTGATGACATCTCAAATGACATCACTGATGACATCACTGATGACATCATCCAGTGACTGTGTGTTTCTGTAAAGTTTAAATATGTTTAATATATATAGGGAAAGGCGTATTGAAGAATGAGTGGGTGTATAAGTGTCTGAATGGATGATTTAGTACGTGAGTGACTGACTCTACAAGTGAGTGATTAAACGTATCTTACTGAATGCATGGGTTAGTGACTAAACTGTGTGAATGTCTGTATCCGTCTGTTTGTTGGTGTGTAAGTGGATGCATGGATTTGCGAATAGCTACATGAGTGTCTATATGGGTTATTGATTGGTTCTCTGAGTATCTGTATGGCTGCCTGAGTGTTTGTGTGGGTGGGGTGTGTGTGACTCTATACATAGATGTGTGAGTGGGTGATTCACTGGGTGCATGATTTCAAGAGTGCATCTGTGATGGACTGCTTGGGTGGGTGAGTGTGTGTAGGGGTGTGTTAGTGAGTGAATGTATATCTCAGTGGTACATGTGCGAGTAGCTACACATGTAAAAGGCAGTATATATGTGTGTTAGAGTATTTAAATGGATATAAGTGAGAGTGTGTTATTGTGAGAGTGGCTGTATGGATGCGTGTGTGCTTGTATCAGTTATTGTATAAGAGCGTAAGAATGTGCTAGTATTTGTATGAGTAAGTGAGCTGGTGTGTGTATAACTGTATAGGTGAGTAAATGGGTGTGTGATTAATTTTTTGCATGACTGACTAGGTGTGTGAGTACCTCTATGGATGAGTGGCGGTGTGTGAGTGTTTATATAGGTGTATGAGTGCATATGATAGTCCTGTACTGAGTGACTGTAAGTATGAGTGACTGTACAGGTGAGTGAGTGGATGTGTGTGTAGACCTAAGAATCAGTGAGTGGGTATGTAGTTTTTGGTGTTGGAGTGTCTATGGTTTTGAGAATGGCAGTCTGTAATTTAGAGTGGGTGTATCAAAAGTTATATTAGGGTGTGAGAAGATGCATGAAATTATCACATGGATGATGTCATCAGTGATGTCATTTGAGATGTCATCAGTGATGTCATCAGTGATGTCACTGACCATGTCATGAGTGATGTAATATGTGACGTCATCAGCAGTGCATTATGGGCGCGAGTTATAGTTAGCTGAACTAACTATAACAGGGGAATTTCACGGGTTTTGTACGAGTGCAATGTCCAACTAACTATAACTGTCCCTAAAACCTATGGTTTTTTCAGTGAATTTCAAAGGTTTTTTAAATGCTAATTTCTAACTATAACGTGCCTGAAACCTATGGTTTTTTCAGTGAATTTCAAAGGTTTTTTAAATGCTAATTTCTAACTATAACGTGCCTGAAACCTATGGTTTTTTCAGTGAATTTCAAAGGTTTTTAAATGCTAGTTTCTAACTATGCCAACAGAGGTAGGACATGTGAAGAAAGAAGAAAAACGCACAGAAAGAAGCAAAAGATGTGCAGAAAGAACCAACAGAGGAGCAGAAAGAGGCCTTGTTGCAAAATCATCCTGTGCCCACAAATTTTTCAGACGGGTACTGGTGGTAACTGACTCTGACTAACCAGAGCCAGTGCGCGTTTGCACAGTGGTGAAGGGAGGGGGCCTGAGGTGACATGTGTGCAAACGTGCCCCGTGGCGCGTTTTAAGTTGCGGGATTAAGTCCCCTTGAATCCTGAGGGTCCCTGGGGCCCAACTAGCCCCCCAGGTACCTACAGTTAGGACCACAGAGCTGAGTTGCAGAGAGGCGTTCCGAGGCCACGCACCTTTTTCACCTCTCTGCAACGCAACTCTGTTGTGCTTACTGAAGGTACCTGGTGGGCTAGTTGGCCCCCAGGATTCAAAGGGAATTAACTCCCCAACTTAAAACGCACCACAGGGCGTGTTTGCGCACATGTCACCTGAGGCCCCGCCCCTCCCTTCACCACTGTGCAAACGCGCCCCGTGGCGCGTTTTAAGTTGGGGGATTAGGTCACCTTGAATCCTGAGAGTCCCTGGGGCCCAACTAGCCCACCAGGTACTTCCAGTAAGCACCACAGGCCTGCGTTGCAACGCCTGTAACAAATTGTGCAGTTGTGTTTAGGTAGTGAAGAGGGTCGTGCTGGGGGTAGTGTTTTAGGGTTTAGGGTAGTGCAGTGGTGTTTGTGTAGTGTAGGGGGTCATGCTGGGGGTAGATTTAGGGTTTAGGGTAGTGCAGTGGTGTTTGGGTAGTGTAGGGAGTCGTGCTGGGGGAGTGTTTTAGGGTTTAGGGCAGTGCAGTGGTGTTCGGGCAGTGTAGGGGGTCATGCTGGGGGTGGTGTTTTAGGGTTTAGGGCAGTGCAGTGGTGTTCGGGCAGTGTAGGGGGTCGTGCTGGGGGTGGTGTTTCAGGGTTTAGGGCAGTGCAGTGGTGTTTGGGCAGTGTAGGGGGTCGTGCAGGGGGTGGTATTTCAGGGTTTATGGCAGTGCAGTGGTGTTCGGGCAGTGTAGGGGGTCGTGCAGGGGAGGTGTTTCAGGGTTTAGGGCAGTGGTGTTCGGGCAGTGTAGGGGGTCATGCTGGGGGTGGTGTTTCAGGGTTTGGGGCAGTGCAGTGGTGTTCGAGCAGTAAAGGGGTCATGCTGGGGGTGGTGTTTCAGGGTTTAGGGCAGTGCAGTGGTGTTCGGGCAGTATAGGGGCGGTGCAGGGGTGGTGTTTCAGGGTTTAGTGCAGTGCAGTGGTGTTCGGGCAGTGTAGGGGGTGGTGCAGGGGGTGGTGTTTCAGGGTTTAGGGCAGTGCAGTGGTGATCGGGCAGTGTAGGGGGACGTGCAGGGGGTGGTGTTTCAGGGTTTAGGGCAGTGCAGTGGTGTTCGGGCAGTGTAGGGGGCGGTGCAGGGGGTGGTGTTTCAGGGTTTAGGGCAGTACAGTGGTGTTCGGGCATTGTAGGGGATGGTGCTGGGGCTGGTGTTTTAGGGTTTAGGGCAGTGCAGTGGTGTTCGGGCAGTGTAGGGGTCGTGCTGGGGCTGGTGTTTCAGGGTTTAGGGCAGTGCAGTGGTGTTCGGGCAGTGTAGGGGTCGTGCTGGGGCTGGTGTTTCAGGGTTCAGGGCAGTGCAGTGGTGTTCAGGCAGTGTAGGGGTCGTGCTGAGGCTGGTGTTTCACGGTTTAGGGCAGTGCAGTGGTGTTCGGGCAGTGTAGGGGGTCGTGCTGGGGCTGGTGTTTCAGGGTTTAGGGCAGTGCAGTGGTGTTCGGGCAGTGTAGGCGGTCGTGCTGGGGCTGGTGTTTCAGGGTTTAGGGCAGTGCAGTGGTGTTCGGGCAGTGTAGAGGGTCGTGCTGGGGCTGGTGTTTCAGGGTTTAGGGCAGTGCAGTGGTGCTCGGGCAGTGTAGGGGGTCGTGCTGGGGGTGATGTTTCAGGGTTTAGGGTAGTGCAGTGGTGTTCGGGCAGTGTAGGGGGTCGTGCAGGGGCTGGTGTTTCAAGGTTTAGGGCAGTGCAGTGGTGTTTGGGCAGTGTAGGGGGTCGTGCTGGGGCTGGTGTTTCAGGGTTTAGGGCAGAGCAGTGGTGTTCGGGCAGTGTAGGGGGTCATGCTGGGGGTAGTGTTTCAGGGTTTAGGGCAGTGCAGTGGTGTTCGGGCAGTGTAGGGGGTCGTGCTGGGGGTGGTGTTTCAGGGTTTAGGTCAGTGGTGTTCGGGCAGTGTAGGGGTCTTGCTGGGGGTGATGTTTCAGGGTTTAGGGCAGTGCAGTGGTGTTCGGGCAGTGTAGGGGGTCTTGCTGGGGGTAGTGTTTCAGGGTTTAGGGCAGTGCAGTGGTGTTCGGGCAGTGTAGGGGGTCATGCTGGGGGTTGTGTTTCAGGGTTTAGGGCAGTGCAGTGGTGTTCGGGCAGTGTAGGGGGTCGTGAAGGGGGTGGTGTTTCAGGGTTTAGGGCAGTGCAGTGGTGTTCGGGCAGTGTAGGGGGTCGTGCTAGGGGTGGTGTTTCAGGGTTTAGGGCAGTGCAGTGGTGTTGGGGCAGTGTAGGGGGTCATGCAGGGGCTGGTGTTTCAGGGTTTAGGGCAGTGCAGTGGTGTTTGGGCAGTGTAGGGGGTCGTGCTGGGGGTAGTGTTTTAGGGTTTAGGGTAGTGCAGTGGTGCTTGTGTAGTGTAGGGGGTCGTGCTGGGGGTAGTGTTTTAGGGTTTAGGGTAGTGCAGTGGTGTTTGTGTAGTGTAGGGGGTCATGTTTTAGGGTAGTGCAGTGGTGTTTGGGTAGTGTAGGGGTCGTGCTGGGGGTAGTGTTTTAGGATTTAGGGTAGTGCAGTGGTGTTTGTGTAGTGTAGGGGGTCGTGCTGGGGGTAGTGTTTTAGGGTTTAGGGTAGTGCAGTGGTGCTTGTGTAGTGTAGGGGGTCGTGCTGGGGGTAGTGTTTTAGGGTTTAGGGTAGTGCAGTGGTGTTTGTGTAGTGTGGGGGTCATGTTTTAGGGTAGTGCAGTAGTGTTTGGGTAGTGTAGGGGGTCGTGCTGGTGGTAGTGTTTTAGGATTTAGGTTAGTGCAGTGGTGTTTGGGTAGTGTAGGGGGTCGTGCTGGGGGTAGTGTTTTAGGGTTTAGGATAGTGCAGTGGTGCTTGTGTAGTGTAGGGGGTCGTGCTGGGGGTAGTGTTTTAGGGTTTAAGGTAGTGCAGTGGTGTTTTTGTAGTGTAGGGGGTCATGTTTTAAGTTGCAATGCTCCAATACCTGACCAGTCTGCACTACATAAAACTGCAAAAAACTAAAAATAAAAAGTGTTTTGCACACTTTTGTCATTGGGCTATATGTGGGCTACATCTGGGTAATATTTGTGCTACATTTGGGCTCTTTTTTCACTGGTGGCCATCTTGGAAGACTTCTTTGTTATGAAGTTTCCTAATTTCTTCATTTACTGCAGTCTCCTCAGTAGGAAATGCTTTCAGTTTTTTACTTTGATTCCATCAAGAAGGCATTCAGATGTGTCTCACATCTGCCATAAAATCAGAATGTTAGCACTCTAGTTGCTCATTAGATCACTGGAGTAAAGCTACTGCTCACCAGGGAGTTAACTGGTAGTCTGCTGCTGGTATTGAAAGTGATTGTTTCAGTCTGCATGTCAGAATTTTCTAATGAAATAGAAGAGGATTTGAGATCTCACTTAAAACATGCCCTAATTTTTCTTTCTGCAGCACTAACCATAATTTCTATTTCAAAAAGAACCCCTCATTTGGTTCCTTTTTAAATTAAATGTTTTAAGTGTTACCGGTTTATTCCAATCAAGATGGCTTCAGGTGTGCCATACTTTTGTCATAAGTAAGGCTGTTAGCGCTCTAGTTGTTCTTTATAACACTCTGGGAAGCTGCAGTAGAACACAAAGGCATCAACTGGCAGGCTGCTCCTGTTGAAATATAACAGGAAGATATTTGAGATCACTCTTGAAATATGTCCTAATTTTTCTTTCTACAGCACTAACCATAATTTCTATGACAAAATGAACCCCATCATTTTGTTCCTTTTTAAATTAAATGTTTTAAGTGTTACCAGTTTATTCCAATCAAGATGGCTTCAGGTGTGCCATACTTTTGTCATAAGTAAGGCTGTTAGCACTCTAGTTGTTCTTTAGAACACTCTGGGACATTCTGTCATTGTGCTATACGTGGGCTACATCTGGGTGATATTTGGGCTACATTTGGGCTCTTTTTTCTCTGGTGGCCATCTTGGGAGACTTATTTGTTAGGAAGTTTCCTAATTTCCTGATTTACTACAGTCTCCTCAGTAGGAAATACTTTCAGTTTTTTACTTTGATTCCATCAAGAAGGCATTCAGATGTGTCACACATTTGCCATAAATTCAGAATGTTAGCACTCTAGTTGCTCATTAGATCACTGTAGTAAAGCTACTGCTCACCAGGGAAGTCTGCTGCTGGTATTGAAAGTGCATGTTTCAGTCTGCATGTCAGAATTTTTTAATGAAATAGAAGAGGATTTGAGAAGTCACTCAAAATGTGCCCTAATTTTTCTTTCTGCAGCACTAATCATAATTTCTATGGCAAAATGAAGCCCCTCATTTTGTTCCTTTTTAAATTAAATGTTTTAAGTGTTACCAGTTTATTCCAATCAAGATGGCTTCAGGTGTGCCATAAGTAAGGCTGTTAGCGCTCTAGTTGTTCTTTAGAACACTCTGGGAAGCTGCAGTAGAACACAAAGGAATCAACTGACAGTCTCTGCCCTTGTTGGATGTACATGTTTTACTGAGAATGTCAGACTTCATTCTCACATGAGTGAGAAAGATAATGTGAATTTACAGAAAATATGCTCTCATTTTAGCTTCTGGAGCACCTTCCAAACCTCCATGGGACAAGCATGAGAAAATAGTGTTCTCTCAAACATGATTCATGATATCCCAGCAGAAGGTTTTTCACATGGTAAAATCACCTTAGAATACACCACAATTCCTAAAATTAGTATGGTACCATCAACAAATAAATTCTAATGTAACTAAAGCCTGTTATCACCCTTTATAGTTCTCCTTTTGGTGACCCTCAAAATCTTCTATTCACTACAATGCATTTCAATGAGGTACTATCATTTATATTGGTCCCAAGATGGCTGCCAGCAATTCCAGGATGAAGTGCTGACAGCCAATCAGATCTCACGATGACATGTGTGGTTAGGCTCCGCCCAGATATATATGTGACTTTACTTTTGATTTTCTCAGGAACTATTGAACGGATTTACACCATTTAAGCAAAAGGCACGACACTGAACCAAGGGCTACCTCTTTGCCAAATTTGGTGTAATTCCGTTCAGCAGTTCGGGCTGTAGCTGCGACTAAAGGTTCCTATGGAAAAATGAATGGGGAAAACGCGTTTTGGGACCCCCTTTTTCTCGGCCCCTGCTTGACGTATCACCCCGAGACTTTCAGGATAGGAGCGGACTGGAGCGCCCCAACAAGTTGGAAACTTTCGCGAAGATTCGTCAACCGGCGCCAACGTTATTTCAAATAGAATGTCGCGGATTTCCTATGGATAATAGGTTTTAACTATAACTATCTACTGGCGACCGCCAGTAGATAATATATATATATATATATATAAATATATATATATATATATATATATATATATATATATATATATATATATATACACATGCAGTGCATTTACCACGTCTCTATTACCATGCATTTGAAAGGAAATGGTAAGTATATATAAGATAAGCGTGTGTATGTAAATATATATTTGGGTAAGGGTGTAAAATCATATCCAAAGTCTGTTGTTCATTTCTATGTATTTTAACTTATAGGCACTTGTCACTTTAAGAGAACACATGGTTAAGCATTAAGAAAAAAACGTTATAAAAGTACTACCCACCTGACAGAGCGTGTCATGTGATCAAGGCCCTTGACGGGCTGAAACGCGTCATGGCTGTAGAGGTCGGAGAGCACCAATAAACTGTTCTGCACCAATTTGTGGTCCGTGCTCCGTTTGTGGTGAGGATTCCCAGGTGGTTGACGGAGTTGTTGTGGATATATATATATATATATATATATATATATATATATATATATATATATATATATATATATATATATATATACACATGCAGTGCATTTACCACGTCTCTATTACCATGCATTTGAAAGGAAATGGTAAGTATATATAAGATAAGCGTGTGTATGTAAATATATATTTGGGTAAGGGTGTATTTAGGGGTGGGTAAGGGTTTAGGGTGGGAAAGGGTATAGAGTAATAAGGATGTTCTTAGGATTATGGGGGATAAGGGAATTGCATGGTAAGGGTGTGTAACGGGGGGGTACAGATGGGAGACGAGACCGGTTGTGAGAGGGAAGGCTTTATTTTTCCCAACAAATGTCTCCTTCTCGAGAGGGGGTTCTGTGAGTGAAGGGATTCTTCCTCCTTCCTTCGGCGGGAGTGATGGCCTGTTCGGGGTGACGTCCGCTCTTGTTCTCCTCGCCTCGGGATGCGGGGGCTTGAAGACTCCGTGGTGAGATGTAAGGGGGAGACAAGAATCGGGGTTTTAGGGTGAGTACGATACTGGGCCCATGGGAAAGGGGGTGAAGGGACACCGCACACTGTGTCACACGTACTCCAAATGAAGGTGAGTGAAAGTGCTCAGGGGAGGGGGTAGCGGGAAAACGGAGCTTTAAGGACTGGCTAAGATCCCTTGCGCCACTCCCTCCTCCCTGCCCAGCCCGTGAAACGATCCCGTACCTTTGTGAGCCACGCTCCTCCAGGAACGTGGCTGGGCGACTCGCGTTGTCGTTGGCCTCCTGGCACCTCTGGATCTCCCTCAAGCTCTGTGGTCCTGGTCAACTCGTCTGTTCTCGGCTGTATCCCTTCGATAAACGCGACGCTCTGCTCCTCAGCTCCCTCCGGCTCACCGGTGGTATTCCACGACGTCTTCCGGGAATCTCCTCCTCTTATGGCGCTGCACGTTCCGACGTCAGAAAGGGGTGGAGTCTCGTCGTCCGGGATATCCCAGTTAAAGGTACCCTTACCATATGTTATCGTAGAGTCGGATGGAAAGCGTGGGGATATCCTCCACTCGTCCTGAGGAGGGGAGACAAGAGGGGGGGAGAGGGAGGTTGTTGACCACCAGGCCACCTCATCGGGGAGACTCACCGTTTGAGGCCCCACCTCGCCACAGGGTGTATTTAGTGTTTAGGGCTGGGTAACGGAATAGGGTGGTAAGGTTAGAATAAGGGGGTATTTGGGGGTTTACCCATAAATAAAATATTTGATTTTATCATTTTAAAAAATGGGGGGCTCCTCCAAATAAAAAAAAAAGTAAAATGTGTGTGTGTATATATATATATATATGCACATATGTAGGGGTTTCACTTACCTTATATATATTTACCATGCGTGGTAAAGGATGCTGGTAAATGCATATTCATGGTAAAGGCGTTCTGTAGTAAAGGAAGCGTGTAAAGGCATGCATTGTAAGCGCATGCATGGTTATGTCATACAACCTGTGGAAACACTTCTCTTATGTGCAAAACAATGAATAGTTTCAACACTACTGTGTTCTTACTACCACCTATAGGCATTAGAAGCATATAAAGCTAATAATGTTAAGGTTGAGTTTTGCAAAATCCCACCTAAATATAATTCAATGCATGTACAAAAAACATTGCCAGCTGCATTAGTTAAGATCTGCCCCAGAAACAATGGGAAAACGTCAATGCCCAAGTGGTTCACAAAGTGCCTGCCCCAGCTTCAGCAGGCTTAAGTGTATTAAACTTCATATCAGAGTATGCTCCATCAAACCTATGATTAGTCTTCAGGCAGCTCACAGACCTCGCTTCTGTATCAAAAGTCTGTGCCAAAAAAAGGATTCTGTGCCAAGAAACAGGGAAATTATCTTGATTGTGACCTCACCAGCCTCCATTGCGGCACTACTGTTCATTTCCCAAGTTACACACCACCTTGAAGTTCACAGTTATTACTTGTGTACATTGCTTTAAAACACATAGGCATGTTCTAGGACTGGTAAAAATCCAAACAGAAAAGCTATGTTCCAAGGGTCCATAACCAAGAATAATGCATCAGAAGAGATGAGCACAAATGGCAGGATCTCCAGTCAGTGCAACAATGCAAACAAGCATTGGCAAAGCCAATAGGACTAGTCTTTGCAACTTATTAGCTTGGTCAATGGTTTCAGCTATGCTGTATAGCTTCCCGTTACTGTGCAGCACAGCCAAAACACAGGAAAAAAAGTCATTTTGTAAACGTGTGCATTGTCATTTACAATGCTAATAGCTTAAACTCACACAAAAGTGAGACCTATTGCATTCCAAATGCTTGTTGTTATAAGCTGCAAGCGGATGTGCCCTCTGTGCTGCAGTGAACATACTATCCATCTGCTGCGCAGCACGCCTACTTCACCCATTGCTTCACCCATTGTGGCGCTGGCTTGATGCTTCGTTAATATTTGAAATGTCAGGAATGGCCTGTGCGCCTCAGTGCACACAGCAGCAAGCGCTGTGGCTTCCCTCTGCAAAGGACAGCAGCGCTCCACCTCTGCTGTAAAGTTTCCCCGTTTAACATGGTAGGCGAGCAACAATTGGTTAAATAAGGTTAGGGGAATATGTGCCATGCAGTCTTTTCTCCATCTAAAGCACTGGAATGCCTAATGCGCTCCACAGAAACATAGTAGAACAGGGAGAGGATGTAGCATAACCACGAGAGCTGCCGACTATGGAACTGGGAAACCGGTTTCGAATCTTGGTGTTGGCTCAACATCCTGTGATTCTGGGCAAATCACTTAATCTCCCGCTGCCCACAAAAACTGAATATGTCCTTGTAAAATGTAAGCGGTGCTTATGTAAAGTCTTCAATACCTTCTGGTGGATTGCAAACTTAAAATAAGCAACAGGGACGGAGGGGGAGGGCAATGAAGAATCGTTAACAAGAATCAACCTCATTCAGAATTCCATATGCAATCTTCAAACCCACCCTAACCATACAGCCGTACCGCTGGCAAAGAGGCAATAATGCCCGCGTCAACAACTTAAATATCTATCAGAAGAAGATATTTTTGCCTTCCTACTATCCTACGAACCAACACAGAGTCCTCAAATCTCCCTGGCTTGGGAAGCGAAAACAACATTTGAACGGTCAAAAGCAATGTGAATAGAATTTCCATACCAAAAAAGAGAAAGTTAAACATCAATAACCTGAAGAGAGTTCCGCTATCCACCCCGATCAAATATCAGGAACCCCTTGAAACCGCTCTTAGGTCTTCTACTCAACTGTCGATCAGCAGTGAAGCATGCATCTGACAACGCCGATCTCATTTTAAACCGAGAAATTGACGTGGCGGTCCTAACAGAATCTTGGCTCACCGAAACATCATCGCCATGCATGGATCTACTAGTTCCCCCAAACTACAGCATTGTGAGGCTCGACAGACAAATAAAACAAGCATTGGCATAGCCAATAGGTCTCGCCTTTGGGACCTTATGTGTTTAGCCAGAACGTTTGGCTATGTTGTAGAGCATTGTGGCTGCTGTGCATCATGTTGAAAAGTTATAATAAAAAGTGTTAAGCATTTTTGTTAACTTTATACAAACCAAGACGACATTATATACAACTGAACAACCTGATTAAAAAAAGATTTTAACATAGAACATGTCTTCTAGTTTTTTTGTACTTGCACTGCTGGCAACTTCTTCCTGCCTGTTCTCACGCTTGTTTGTTATTTTTTTTGTTATGGGGGAGCGGGACATAAATAACGGGGGAGTGGAGGTTGGAAAACAGTAATTTAATTAGAACACGAGCAGCGCACGGACACTAGGGGAGAATCAACAGATGCCAGATTCCGAGGGCAGACTGACGTGATGCTTAGGTGGTGCGCTGATGCAAAATAGTGGTGATGAGTAATGTTTGGAGCTCAGGTGGTGCCACTATATGGTGTGGATTGGAGGTACATTGTGGATTGTGGAGTTGAAATATGTTTGGTGTGTAATTATGTGGTGTGTATTGGAAATGTGTTGAATTGTGTGGCCTGGAACTGTGGTGTTGAGTGAAATTATGATTAGTGAAATTGTGGTGTGGTGTGGAGTGCATTTATATTGATTGGTGGTATGTGGCATAGAGTGCATTTATGTGGAGTGTATTTATGTTGCATTGAGTAGAGTGCAATTATGTGGCGTGTAATTATGTGGCACTGAGTGGTATTATGTGGAGTGTATTTATGTTGCATTGAGTAGAGTGTAATTATGTGGCGTATAATTATGTGGCACAGTGGTATTATGTGGAGTGTATTTATGTTGCATTGAATAGAGTGTAATTGTGACGTGTAATTATGTGGTACGGAGTGGTATTATGTTATGTATTTATGTTGCATTGAGTAGAGTGTAAATATGTGGCGTCTAATTATGAGGCACTGAGTGGTATTATATGGAGTGTATTTTTTTTTTTTTTTTGAGTTTTATATAGCGCGAACTAGACCCGAAGATATTGGGTATCAGAGTGCTTTACCTAGCACCAGTTTCGTTACCTAAGGACACATTCATTTTTTGTTAGGCACGGGGAGATTAAGTGATTTCCCCAGAATCACAGGATGTTAAGCGTCGTTGCCGAGACTCGAACCTGGTTCCCCAGCTTCGACGTCGACAGCTCTAGCCGTAAGGCTACATCCTCTCCCCTAAATTTAAATCTCCCCTATTTATGTTGCATTGAGTAGAGTGTAATTATGTGGCTTGTAATTATGTGGTACTGAGTGGTATGTGGGGTGTATTTATGTTGCATGGAGTAGAGTGTAATTATGTGACGTGTAATTATGTGGTACTGAGTGGTAATATTTGGAGTGTATTTATGTTGCATTGAGTAGAGTGTAATTATGTGGCACTGAGTGGTATTATGTGGAGTGTATTTATGTTGCATTGAATAGAGTGTAATTATGTGACGTGTAATTATGTGGTACTGAGTGGTATTATGTGGAGTGTATTTATGTTGCATTGAGTAGAGTGTAATTATGTGGTGTGTAATTATGTGGCACTGAGTGGTATTATGTGGAGTGTATTTATGTTGCATTGAGTAGAGTGTAATTCAGTTCAGTTCAGGCACACGCATTCAGTCCACGGAGGAGAGAGCAAGACGCAGCTCGCTAGAGGGCGAGTGAGATAAATGGAGAAATAGGGATAAAATAGAGGAGGAGGAGAGACATAGAAAGAGGGGGAGAGACAATGACAGGGAGACCTAGAGAGGCGAGAAGGGGCTACAATGAGAGGAACTAAACGAAACGCAGAGGAGGGGGGCAGGGGAGAGAGAGTAAGTGAGCTAAAAAAGAGAAAGGTAGGCACATGGAATAGAGGAGGGGAAAGAAGAAGCGGAGGCCATATTTTTTTTAAGTTAAGGGAAGCTGAGAAGAAATAAGGTTAGGAAGAGGCCCTGTGGTGTGTATGAAGAGGGTGTATGAAAAATTCCTCATAGAGCGAAAGCTTGTGCTGAAGCGGCAGCATAAAGGATAGGCTGAAGGGAAAGGGAGTGCAAGATATTGTGATGTAGTGTCCTGTAAAGTGCGGACTAGTGATTTAGAGGGCGTACTCGCGCACCCCTACGTTGCCATCTTTCGTTAAATATTGTAATAACCTAGTGGGAAACCCAATATACCCTTGGAGGTTTGGGCAAATGAATAAATGTTTGAGTAAAGATACCTACAAATGAAATCCCTTATAGGTATCTTTACTAGGTATCTTTACTCAAACATCTTTCGTTAAAGGCATCGTGCCCACCGGGACTGGAGTTGGTGAGTGCGCAGTGGCATGTCATTTCTGCTGTATAGCTCAACATTTCCCTGTAGAAAATTAATATCGCTCTAAATGGGTCTGTTTGCTTTTGTAGCAAGCGTTCCTTCCTTTCTCACATCTCCTGAACACTGTGCCTGACTTCTTGGAACCTGTGTTGCTCTGAGGCGCGAAATAAATCTTTTAACAGCAATTGGATTCTATGCCAGTTTCTTTACATTTAAGACTGTTGCACGTTGTTGCACAGCTTTAAACACTATTCTCCCCGAACATTAAACGTTTTAGTGTTTATTTTTTTTAAAGGGGCCTTTTGAACTGGCATGAGCTCTAAGCATCAAAGAGAGAGAAAAACAAAGTTTAAACCAGCGCGGCCGCGAAAGCGACCGTGCTTTGTGTAATTAGTAACATGAGCCAAGACAAGATAACGATAAGGGAGGAATGCAGCTGGCACAATGCGCGCCGCTGCTCGCTCCCGAGACCCCTAGACCATGGGAGTGAACGTTTAGTGAAAAGGCGGGTCATGCACCCGTCTTTGGCCATTTGCGTGCTTTTATTATTGAAAGCCACATGCAAAGGCCAATAGAATGTGTGGGAGTTAACAAACTCAAACGGAGAAGTTTAGGAAAAGTGTGGAGTGCTCACAAGAAGCCTCCCAAAGAGCAGCGCTTGCGCGCTGCGCTAGGCTCGACCTAAAAAGGGGGGGGTATTGCCTGCATCCACCTCTCTGACCTCGCAGTTACGCGATTAAACTCTGATCCACTTGACTCCTGCGAATATCTCGCTCTTTCCATTAGAAACAAAGCAAATCGTCCATGCATTTTACACACTTTTTTACCATCCTCCAGGTAAGAACGACACCTTCATAGACCACCAAATGGAAATCATCACTGCAAACTCCTCCCCCCAATCCAATGATTTATTCCTGGGGGATTTTAATCTGCACTTGGAGGATCCTAACGATAACCAGGTTAATATCTTTAAAGACTTCCTAGCTGACCAAACTCTCACCCAAGCCTGCACTCTCCCAACCCACAGCAAAGGATCTACAATAGACTGGATCATCTCTAAGGAAAAGGCAGTCAACGTAATCGCGATATCTCCATGCGATTGGTCAGACCACCATTCTATTACCTTCCAAATTCCAGGAGTTATAAAGGAAAGATCTACACAATTTGTCAAACCTAAGAGATGGATTAGAGATACAAAAGACTTGGACTAGGAGAAACTGGCTGAGTGCTGTGAAGAGGATCTTCCCCCACCCTCCAGCATAACAAACTTCAGCGAACTCACAGACCACTACAATGCAACGATGTCCGAAATAATCGATTCAGTGGCTCCTCTAAAACTGAGAAGAATCACGGATAGAGACAAAAACCCTTGGTTTAGTGGCACCCTGAACGAGGAAAGGAGAAACCTGACACTAACCGAACAGAAATGTAGACAACACCCATCATCCCCTCAACTAAAACTTCTAAGAAAGACCAGAAACGCATACAACAAAAGCATTCTCAAATCAAAAAAATTATTCTTTAGATTGAAACTGGAGAACGCTCAAAATAGACCACGAAAACTCTTTGAAATGGTAAAACTACAGACTAATAAGTTGTCCAAATCCTCTAAAGAAGCGACAAAACCCCTAATAAATCGTGAGGAATTCTCGTCTTTATTCGCAGACAAAGTTAACTCACTGAGAAGTGAGCTTAATGCAGCCGCTACCAACCTACCTTCCCTAACGGCTTTGCAAATCGATGAACCTGCACACTCCTCTCATGCAGTGCCCAAAAATGAAGCGCAATGGTCCTCTTTCAAGTTATATGACGACATCGACATCTCCAAAATCCTCTCATCTACAAAGCCCAATAACCACTTCAATGATCCCCTCCCATCGAAACTCTCGACGACAACCACCCAATTTGTCGTACCCATCTGGACAGTGATACTCAACGCATCTCTGTCACAAGGCTCGTTTCCAGACTGCCTAAAAACTGGGCAAGTCATCCCGATCTTTAAAAAAACGACTTTGAACGCTGCTGACGCAAATATTTTCAGGCCAGTATCCAATATTCCCCTATTAGCGAAAGTGCTTGAAAAATGTGTACATCACCAACTTAGCCATCACATCTCTAAATTTAATCTTCTCGTTGGCTGCCAATCTGGTTTCAGACCAGACCATAGTATGGAAACCACAATACTTCATATAGTGGATGATGCCTTGCAAGCTATTGACCAAGACAAATCTAGTCTCGTAATTCTTCTGGACCTTTCATCTGCGTTCGACACAGTAAACCATGATAAACTGCTAGATCGACTCAGAAGCAGGATGGGACTGTCAGGAACCGTCCTCAAATGGTTTGAATCTTTCCTGGTGAACAGATCGCAAGATTTCTAGTAAATCAAAAATTATCATCTCCGTCCCCTATTACAATTGGCATACCACAAGGATCAACTCTTTCCTCAACTCTCTTTAACCTCTACATGGAACCCCTTGAAGGAAGTGGCCTGTTTAGAGTCAGCCGAGTCACTCGCAACCACCTCTCAGCCTTCCATACCAATGAAGAGTCGGTCAGACAGAAGAGAATACAAACCAATATATGTTTATTCAGATACCAGTGGCGGCTCGCAGAGGGAGTGCTGCGGGGTGGTGGGGCTGGGCGGGGGAGGGGCAGGGTGGGGGGGAATATAGTTTTATTTATTTACTTAGCTCCGTTCCGCTGTATGTCGGAGTCCACTACCCCCCCACCCTGCCCCTCAACCCGCCCCGCCGCCCTGCAGCACTCCCTCTGTGAGCCGCCACTGTCGGATACACTTGAGCGGAGCCCGGTCTGCCCAGTCTCTAGGAGTGCTGCAGAGAGGGACTGACATCAGCAAACATGGAGATACATTATGTACAATTCAGAACCAATGAAGGCACTCCCAGAATGGAATTTTCAAGGCAGATGCAGCTAAACAAAAAAGTACAGTAGGATAGGTTTCGACCCTGGGGCCCGGCACACACTATCTCATACTCATGGTAACTCTGTCCATGCCCACCACTAGACTGGTGGGAGAAGGCCTCTATCTAGAGGGAAAGGTCTGCGCTAATAAGAACAGTGTATTCATTAGCAGAGCAAGGCCTTGAAGAAATGAAACTCACCAGAAACCGTTCTTCAGAGAGACAAACATTAGTTTCGATCATGATTCAAATGGCGGCCAAACTTAAAATGGTGCAGCGAATGCTAACTTACATAGAACAATGCACAAGCAAAGGCAGCGAAAACATTTTCATTCCAACACCCTGGCTGAAAAACTGCGACGCGCCAACATCCTGTTTCATATGTATGTGGATGACACACAGATCTACATTAAAGTCTCGTCGCTGGAGGAGATCAAGTCAATTTATGAAGCTCTAAAGATGACAATGCATTGGCTAACAAGTAATCTGCTTAAACTGAATGCGCAAAAAACAGAATTCCTACTAATTTCCCCCCCAAAATCTCTTCGGAAATAAAAGAATGGACCAAACTGAACACCGCTCTTAACTGCACCCCGATCCTAGTGGACTCAGCCAAATCACTAGGAATCACGCTGGACAGGAATCTGAACATGCAAACCCACATCAACTCGTTGGCTAAAAACGCACGGTACCAACTTAGTTGTCTTAGAAAACTGAAACCATTCCTAGAAACGTCAGACCTCAATTGCAGTTCAGGCGTTTGTCATCGCGAGGATCGAATACGGATGTTCAACTCTATCTGGCCTGCCCAAGATCTCAACAGCTCCGCTAAAAGCCTGTCTCAACGCTGCTGCAAGACTCATATCTGGATCCAGAAAATTCAATCACATCTCTCCGCACTTAAAAGCTCTGAACTGGCTTCCATACGAAGCCAGAGTACAACTCAAACTGGCCTGCATCACTCATAAGGCGCTTCACTCAAAAACACTGGCGTATCTAGCTCAGAAAGTGATGATATCTGGTGGAGGCCGGAACACCCGGGGCGCAAAAGATCTTATGCTGAAACCTCCATTCTTCCAAAAGAAGAAAACTTACAACAGAGCGTTTTCAGGTGCTGCACCCAGATTCTGGAACTTGCTACCGCCAAACATTAGAAGAATACCATCCCATTCAAAATTCAAGAAGGTGGCTAAGATCTTCCTAATGGGTAAATTCCTTCTTTAACTCTCCACTATCATTGGCCTTGCGTCTGTCCTTTGACTCTTCATCAGTCCCCATCGGTTTTACAACTCAGAAGAGCCCTCTATGACTTCCGGAACGAAGCACTCTGAGGATCTGCACAATCTTTTCCAGGTTCCTCTGCTCGGTATGCCACTGAGGCGAGCACTCTGCTAAACTTTGAACTGTGAGTCCTTTGATGGTTAAAAAGGAAATTTATATTTTGACATTATCGGTCAGTCTAAGATACTTTGTAAGCACAGAGATCTCTTACTGCCACTGTTTGTGTATATTGTTTTATATTGTCCTTCATTCGTACGTTTTTGATGCTTGCTACTGTCACAATCGGGATCCCTATATCTCTGTTAAGCGCTCTGACACCCTTTCGGGTCACGTTCGCGCTATATAAAACACTAAACAAATAAATATAAAGTGAGAATGGTAACAGGACAAGCAAGCAACCCTGCTTAACTCCTCTTGTTGTTTTGACAGGACCACTCAACTTCCCTCGTTGATTCATTCTGACTTGAAAGGATTATTCATATGGATTCTTTTTATTATGACCAAGATGGCTTTAAGGCCCATTGTCTGCTAGCTTGCTCCAAAGACAGCTTCTTCGTATCAGATTAAAAGTTGATGTAAAATTTAGGAATGTGACCTACAGAGGCATTGATTTTAACGGACTGCACTTGTAGATGATGTGTTCGATTTGTGGACAATCCAGGGATAAAGTGATATAGTGAAAATCCCTGGATAGGGTAAGGATGTTGTAATTTTGAACTTACTTTTTCATTGCTCTTAGAATCGTCTTGGAGTGAATTTTACAGTCAAACACGATTAAGCTAATCAGACTGTAGGAGCTGGCTTCATTTTTTGGGGCCTTCTTTTATAGCGGGATAATAATATTGAGCAACAAGGGAGGGCAAGTCTGATGAGCTGATATCTCAGTAAAACAAGCATTTTCAATGCAATAGGTCTCGCATTTGCGAGCGTTTAAGCTATTGGCATTGAAAATGACAATGCCTTTTCTTTGTGTTTTTAAAAGGAACACGCATATAAAAGGCATTGCTATTTTTAATGCAAAGAGCTAAAACTCTCGCAAATGCGAGACCACTATAATGGTGGCCACGCTCCTTTTTTTAGACGCCGCTCGCATATTCAGGTTACTGTGAGAAGCGTCTAAACAAAGGGGACCATTAAAGTGAAAGAGCGTATGGCGCTTTTACCCAAAGTATAAAAAAAAAAATAATTTCAAAAGGTTCTGTAGCGCGGACGCTAAAGTGAAAGTGGCCCGCGCTGGTAATTAAATAATTAAATAGGCGTGGCCGCTACAGTGAAAGTGGACTGCGCCGTATATTAAATAATTAAATAAGCGCAGCTGCTATAAAGCGGACCGCGCTGTAATTTGAATAAAAAGACATTACTATTAAAAAAAAAAAAACGAGCGGGTGCTGCAATGTCGTGGCTGGATTGGGAAAGAGCATTAAAGAAAATAGTGCTCACCAACTTATAAAGCAGACCGTGTAACAACCGAAGTAAAAGGGCCAGTCCTCATGGGAGGTTACAAATGAAGACAAGGCGGTACTAAGGAGGGACTAACAAGCCTATGTATGAATCAGAAGCCAGCATTTATTAAGGGCAATGACATAAGCCAATGACAAATATGGGCAGAGAGTGGGCGGGGCTTAAGGTGCATACTCCAATACAGCATGCCGCAGATTAGCGCATGCGCTGCCCAGGCTCGACCTAAAAAAAGGAGAGTAGGGGTGTCCACCATCAAATGTTTGAACACCACCCCAAGGATCATATTACGACTGGGTGCCTTATTTTAAGTCATGTCTGCTATTCCGTCTTGCTTCAGAGAAGATGTCAGTGAATTTGGTTCTGTCTGCTTTGATGCTGTGCGTAGAGTTTCAATAGGTGTTTTGGGATTTTCTTTCAATTTATCCTTCTCTGGGTATAAAACATTGTTAAAAATTGCAAAAACGTAGTCCTACATTTTTCTTCAGTAATATACGTTTCTAGGCATAGCTTTACTTTAGCCCCTTCGAGGGACAGCTGTCTTGTATTTTCGAGGTTACTTTTTTTTGTTATAAGAGATTTGCAATTTTCCCTCATCATCTTGATTTGCAATTTTCTCTCGCTCTCTTGATTTGCTCTGAATTCTTCCTAATACGTTGCATGAGAACAATCCTTGATTCCTAGCTGTCATTCCCAAACCAGCCTTCAAGACTAGCTGTGGCCTGCATGAGTCTCTTCTTGATCCTCAGCCCACTAGTAACTGTGCTTTATGGTGGAGATTATGCTTTCAAAATCCTCGACAAACCTGGATATTTCTTTTTGATATTTTGCTCTAAGGGATACCAACTCTTTTACCAGTTCCTATGTATCCTCACTGTAAATCAATTTCATTACGCTGTGCAACTTGTGTTCAAGATTTTTATTTCTAGTGGACTATAGCCTTTCACAAGAGCTCTTATTTTTTGTTTTAATCCATCATTTCCGTGGGATTTTTTCAAAGGTTCCTTTTATGGCTAAGGATGGAGCTTTGTGGTCAGCTTCCAGTCCATGGTCAAACTCAAATTGGTGCCAGTCCACAGTCATTATAAGAATTGCAGTATATCGCCGAGGATGACCCTCTGATGTCATATATAGAAAATGTGTTTGTCTTGATTCTTTTAGGAGTTGTGGGCACTAATTTGAACTTTTTCTGTATAAACGAAGGTCTAACATTTTCCCTAGTGTCCTTTTTGCTGAAAATTATGCTTGAGAATAGGGATGCAGAGTCCATTTTTCAAGTCAAGTATGTCCTCCAAGTCACTTCCCCTTTCACCTAATTTGCAACTGAGAACCCCATGGAACAGGATCATTGGTTGTCTTTCTGCCACCAGTTTAATTTCATCACTAATGGACTGAAGTGTGGCTATGAAGCCTGCCTTATTAGTCTGGCTAGAATATATGTTCACAATCCCTAAAACTGAGTTGTTCAAGAGTGCCATGTCAGACATCTGGACATTGCTGTGTTGTATGTCCCAGCTTTTCACTAGTCTGCATGACTCTACATAAAAATATGAACAGTCAGTAAATTGACGCGTTAAGGTGTCACCTTCACCCCGCTCCTTGATGGTGAGTGACGGTATCCACCTGTATCTTTTCCTTTACGTTTTCTGAGTAGGGTCTGTGTCAGTGGTCGGAGAATCAAGTTAACAAGTTACTGACACGCGATACTGCACTGATGGAGTTATTTTATACATCTAATCATACTTTTTAGATAACACTATGTGGATTAGACCTATTACTATGGGCCCTGAAGCTGCTCAATCGCCATGCCTTTAAAAACATAGTTGTTTGGGAGCTTTCATTAAATTTTGCAGTTCTTCAAATCCAAAATAATTTTCTAAGGCACTGAGCATTTGCTACCTCCTGGAAAAGCTGCCATACAGGACAATTGTGGTAAAAAGGAAAAATGTAATAATATTGTGTAAAAGAGCAAGAAACAAATCATGTCTTTGTGCAGGCACTGAATTTTCTGCCATGGGTCCAGTGGGGAATTTAAATTATTGATACATTTCTTAAATAAGTTGAGTTGCTTTACCGTTCTAGAAAACGAAGGTAAAGCAACACTTTTTTAGCAAAACGATGAGCTTATTTGGATCGTCTACATATTACAATTACTTTTTCAGCCTGGGATGTAACAAATTGTGAAAGGGCATTGCAGAGTTGCTATTGAAGAACAAGCTTCTAGGTTTTGACCACTGCCAGTACTCCAAACTGCACTGTAGAAACTCTTTGAAATTTGAGGAGAAAATCTTTGAAATTTGAGGAGAAAACCTTTTCCTCATGGCCTAAAAATTGTTAGCAGTAAATCGAAACATTTGGTGAAGTGTACATGAAAAAGGGATCCCATTTTATATAGAGTCTTAAAAACTTTGTTTGGAATATAGTCACAGTATGGTTTTCTTGGTGAACAGGATTCATTTCAAACAATGTGGCATGTTCAAAGGTTCCCCACTCAGTAGTTCTCCAAGCAGCCATGTATTTCATGTCTCCCAAGGTCACATGCCCTAATGGTGTGCAGTAGTCCGATCTGAAATGGCTTGTCCTGGATCCAGAGTACACGCATGCATCGTGTGGCCCAAGCATGTGTGATGTATATTAACTCGCAAGGGAGCACATACTGCCTGCCTGAAGACATCTCCTCTAAAGTGCCCTGTCTTCCATTTCCTGTCCTCTCTACAAACTACAGCACATGGAGCGGACGGGAACTCCCATGAAAGCCAACACAGGCCGCACCGCTTGGGCGTGCTTCAGTGGGTCGCCATCCGCAGTCGCCTTTATTCCTTGAACATTCTAGCCCTGGCTTTTGTGTTGTTTTTGTTTCCTTTTGTGGTGGCATTGCAATAACCTTTCAGATTGGGAGTCCACAGCCCCACGCTGAGAATGAATCACCTTGAAGTACGGCGGCCGCAGATGCCAGCCGACGTTGTTACTTTTAATTTAACTCGGAATATATACACATCGAGTTAACGACTGTCCCGGTAGATTTATCTTGCTCATAATGACTAAGTTATTGAAGCTGGCTCCTGCGTTTCATTAAGTGTTAAAATAGTTGCTTATCTGCAAGGCATTCTTTTAGACTTTAAAGGGATCTTATGGATACCGAGCGCAGAAAGAGTATTCTGGTTTGCGCGCGGGCAGGGGGTGCGGGTCAGAGAGGGCGGTGAACACGAGGAGCCCCCTCCCCCCCCGTAGAGTGCGGTGTATCTGAGAGGCGGCAACAAGGTGGAGCGTGGCATCGAGCAGGGTGAACAAATGTCCGTGCATCACTATACTTTTACACGAAAGCGAAACATCCTGTGGTATATGTAGGCCTTGTTTTTGATCAAATAATGTAAAATGTTGTTTTGCGTGTTATTAAAATAAAGGAAGCCCTTGTGTTGGAGGCATTCCTGTAGTTTGTATAATGGCACATTACCCCCAGGTCCCTCCAGTCCTCGTCCCATTCCTTAACAAAGTGGCGATGACCATCTCCGCGACAGAAAAAAAGAAAAGGAGCATGCTGGGATACCCAATCCACTCCCTCCCACTGGGAGTACATAAGCGGTACCAGCCCAGCATGCAGCCTGTTCTTTTTTTTCTGTCTTCCGACAGAATGAGACGTGTTGGACTTACCTCATGGTTGCTTCGCTGGACGTCTCGTCGGGGCTGCTGGGCTGTCCTCGCTGTCCTCTTTCCGCGTTCTCCTGGCCTGCCGGGCTTGCCAGGAGTCGCGTTGGATTTCGCCCGGCCCTTTGCGGCTGGGGCGCCGTTCCTCCCGGTCATTTCCGGGTTGCAGTGCTCGTCTCCCTGTGGCTTGGCCGGTCTGGGGGACGCGCGGCTGCGGCTGTTTGGCGGGTCCAGGGACTCTGCTGGGCGATGTTCCTGGTCCTCCTGCCTGGCGTTTGATTTCCTGCCGTCCTCCTGGTGCCCCTGCTGATCGGTTGGGTCGCTCCGGAGCTGGCCTGGCTGTTGCCTTGGCGGCCGTTTTTGACGGCTTGCTCCTACCGGCGCTGGTTCCTTGGTGCGCGCCTGGGATGGCTGATGGAGGGGGGGGCGGTGAGCTGGTGGTGCGCTCTTCCTGCCCCCTTGGTGAGTACCGCGTAGCGGTTTTCATTTTGCATTTCCATTTCCTCTGGCTCGTTGCGAGTTGCGTCAGAGGAGTATTTCGTTCTTTGCGGCACTGACCTAAGAGCATTGGTGGCAATTGGATGGTGGCATGGGACCTTGATGGGATGGACGGGTCTTATGGGAGTCATTCCTACGCACCCGGCATCTAGTGCATCCATTTCGCGGTGTAACAGCTACCACCGTTTCCTCTAGCGCCTTGTGCCTTCCATCTTCTCCCCTCACAGGTGGATTTCGGCCTTGGGGCGCAGGCCTTCTGCTGCGTTGATGGTATCCGGGTGGTGGCGTGGGCCCGTGCCTGTCCTGCCTGGTGGTTGTGTGAGTCGTTGCTCCGCAACCTGCATCCCGCTCATGCATATTCGAGTCCTGCTTCCTCATACGTTCCTGTTGCAGGTCCATATGCCTCTTTTCTGTGGATTGTTTGCTTCACCCTACGACCATTCGGGCCTGTCAGCTCCTGTTCTCGTCTGGTCTCCATATTTGGTGTGCTTCTGCCCTGGTTGGTGCCTTGGTGGGGGACCTCCTTGGGGTTCCTGGTGCTGTTGGTGTCTGTGTGCTTCCTTGGTTGTCCGGCATTTCTATCTTGACTTCCGGTGCCTCCTTGTGGGCCCCTGGTCTTGTCTGCTTTTGATGGTGGACAGGGTCCGGTCTGGCTCTTTCCTGGTTGGGAGTTCGCCTGGGTGTTCTTGGGTTGATGGGCTTTTGCTCTTTCCCTGGGGTTCGCTTGCGGCCCTGGCTGGTGTGTCTTACCCCTTGCTTCTGGTTGCTGCCGCCCTGTGCGCCTGGACCTCTGGGGGTTGCCGGGGTTTGGTCCCGGAGGCCTCCTCCTTGCGGGTTCCTTGCTTTCTTCCAGTGCTGTTGGTTCCCCTCCTCCTCTGGTCTCTCCAGGTGCTGGTGGGTTCCTGTGGGGGCTTCTCTTTGCTGGCTCCTGTTCCTGCGTGCTGGCCCTCTGTGCTTGCTGGTTGCGTGGGGTATGGGTCAGTTTTTTGTCTCGGTCCGGGGCCCTTGTGTCTCCGGCCTATTCTCTACCTCCGCTGCCCCTGGGTTCTTGGCAGTCCTTGGGTTCCCTGTCCTGGGCCGTTGTTTCCCCTGTCACTACCCTCTTTTGGGTTTTTTTTGCCTGGGGGGGGGGTCCTTCGGGGCTTCCTCCATGGGATGTGTGTTCCCGGGCCTTTTTTGGCTTTTGGCTGGCTCAGCGCTCGTTGCTGGTTGGTGTCTGTGCTGGGGTCGGTCCCTTTTGGGACTGCTGTTGGCCTGTCCCCTTGGTGCTTGCCGCCCGTCGGTTTCTGGCTTGCTGGGCTTTCTTGCTGTGCTGGACTGCGGCCTTGGCTTCTGTTCTTCCTGCTGCCCGCCCTATGGTTTGGCCGGGTCAGTCCTGGTTCCTCCCGGGGTGCTGTCTGCTTGCTGTGCCTTGGCTCGCTTTGTGCTGTGTCTCCCAGGGTTTGTTGGCGTCTTCTTGTGGCCTCTTTGCTCTGTCTGGGCCTCCGGCCGTCCTGCCCTTCGGGCTTGTGTTGTCCCTGATCGGCCCTGGTTGGTGCCTGTATGGGGTGTGCCTGGGTTTGCCTGTTGCTCTGGCCTGTTCTGGTCGTCCCTGGCTCTTTTTTTCGGGGCCTGCTGCCTTGCAGTTCTTGGCCTTCCTTCGGCTGCCTGCTGCCCGTGCGCCCGTTGGTTCCTGCCCTTTGGGGGTTCGGGCCTGGTGCGTGAGTGTCTGCTGAGTCTCTGTGGCCTAGTGGTTCTGGTCTCTGGCTCTTCCTCTGCTGGTTGCGTGTTCGCATCCTGGTGTTTCCTTGCTTGTGAGTCATCAGTCTTGCATTGCGGCGTTGTTCTTTGGCCACCTGCGCTGTTGGGCGCTTGTTGCGTCCTTCTGGGTGTTTTTTTGCTTGCCCCCTGCTGGGGGTTTTCTGCCTCTGTTCTGGTGGGCCTTTCGCGTGTTGGCTTGTTGGGCTTGCCTTCGCTCCTGCCGCTCCTTTTGCTCCTGTGGTGGCTGGGTGTCGTTGGTCTTCCTTGGCCTTTGCCTTGGGTGGCCCCTTGTTCTTTGGGTGCCCGGCTCCTCGGCCCTGCCCTGTCTGCTGTGCTCTTTCCCTGCTTGTGGGTGTTGGGTGTCGGCCTCCCCTGGTGTGTGGGCCGCTTTGTTGCTTCCTGCTTGCAGTTGGCTTTGCCTCGGGTCTGGGGCTCTGGCCTTTTTCCCTTTGGGGGGCCTGTTGTTGGGCCTGGGCTCCCCCGCGGGCTCTTTTCGGCCTGTGGTGTCTGTCACCCTTGCTCTCTTGTTGGCTCTGGGTGTTCCTTCTCCCCTGGTTTGGGTCTGTTCCCGCTCCCCTGTTGGGTGGTGCGTCTTTGGCTTCTCCGGGCTCCTCTCCTTTGGTTCTGGTGCCTGGGTTGTTCGGGTGCGCTCTTGGGGCCTGGGCTCTGCCTCTGTTGGGTTTGCCCTTGCGGTCCCTGTGGTTGGCCTCCCGTTCCCTTGTGCGTGTGGGTCGCTGGTACGCCTCTTGGCTGGTTGGGTCGGGCTTTGTGCTGTGGGGCCCTTGTTGACTTGGGGTCCTCTTTTGGTCCCTGCTTGGGTCCTTGCCTGGCCTCTCGTTCTCTTGGATTTTGTCACGGTCCTGGGCTGGTCTTCTGGCCTTTCCTGTGCTGCTCCTTTATGGCTGGATGGGGCTCTGGGTCCGATGTGTGGGCTGCTGGGCTCCCTCCCTCTGCTGCTCCGCTCTTTGGGTGTCCTGGCTGGGGTTGGCTGCTGTGCCTTTCCCTGGGCCCCTTCTTGTTTGGGGGTTCTTTTTGCCTCTCCTTCCGGGTCCTGGTGGCGCCGTGTTGTGTGCCTCCTGACTGGCTGGCCTGCCGGGTTTCTCCGGCTGGCTTCTTGGCTGTTTTGCCCTTCTCCGGCTCCTCCTGGGTTTCGCCTTCGGTGGTTCCTTGGTGTCTTCCTTTCTCCTCCTGGCGGTTGGTCGGCTCTTGGTTGGTGGCGTTTCCTCCTTTCCGGTTCTGGGGTTTGGTTTCCCCGGTTCCGTGTTGGGCCTCTGTTGTTGTGTTTCTTGGTTCCTGCGGCTCGTCTGTGTCTCGGCTGGGGTTGGCCTTTGGTCGGTCCTGCCCTGTGGCCCGGTCCTTCTGTGGGTTTCTGGCCTCCCGGTTCCCTGTTGCTGCTGCTTTCGGCTAGGGGTTGGGGCCTTGCTTTGGTTCCCTGCCCTCTTCTCTTCCTGGCTGTTCCTCTGGGTGGGTGCCTGTTTGCTTGTCCGGTTCTCCCCCTTTGCGGCTCTGCTGTTGGCTTCACCTGGTGTCTTGGGGTGGTCCTGTGGTGGTCGAGTCTTTCTGGCTCTTTTTCTTTGGCGAGCCTCTTTGGTTTCGTCTTCCTTCCCCTCGCTTTTGGGTGTGGTCCTTTGTGGGTTCCTGCGCCTGTGGTTCGCCCTCTTCCCTGTCTCGGGGGGGGGGTTCGCTCTCTGTCTTGCCTCTGCTGTGTTCCTTCCTGGGCCTTCGGCCCTGCCTCCTTGTGCGGCCTGTTCTCCTCTGCTCTTGCCCATTGGGCTGGGTTGGCCTGTTTGGTTCCTGGTTGGGTGGCTGCCTGGTGGTGCCTGGGGCCGTGGGCTTCACACTTGGGGGTTTTCTCCCTGGTCGGTTGCCCTTTCTGGCTCCGTTTCTCCTTTTGGGGCGTGCCCGCTTCTCCTGGTCTTCCTTTGGTCGTTCGGGGGGCTTGGTTTGGCCCCTCTGGTTGTTCCTTTGGGGCTTGGCTTTGCGTAGGTGGCCCCCTTCTGGCTTGCCTGGGGGGGGGGGGTTTCTTGTGTTTTTTTCTGGTTGTCCCCTGCTGGTTTTGGGGTCTCGGCTCTGTCCGCTTGGTTGGGGGCTTGGTTGGTTGTGTGCTCTCCCTGCGTTTTTTTCTCTTTTCTGTGGGCTCTTTTGCCCTGGTGGGTTGCCGTTTTTTGGTCTGGTGCCCCTGGAGTTGGTGGGGTTCCGGAAGGCCGGGTTTTCTGCTTTGGTATTCTCCACTTCGTTAAGGAATGGGACGAGGACTGGAGGGACCTGGGGGTAATGTCCTATTACTTACCGGTAATCTTCATTACTCCTGGTCCCGTTGTCCTCGTCCCATTCCTTACATCCCTCCCTCCCTGGCGGCCGGCCTTCCGGTTGTTGGCTTGGTATTTTCAGGCTGCATGCTGGGCTGGTACCGCTTATGTACTCCCATTGGGAGGGAGTGGATTGGGTATCCCAGCATGCTCCTTTTCTTTTTTTCTGTCGCGGAGATGGTCATCTCCACTTTGTTAAGGAATGGGACGAGGACAACGGGACCAGGAGTAATGAAGATTACCGGTAAGTAATAGGACATTAGTTCATATGGGAGTTTCAGCTTCACCTGTTACATTTCACTTTCCCTGGGGAACTGGTTTTAGATTCCAGGACCTATTCTGAAGTGCAGTTTACTTCTATACTCTGCACATGGATGCCCTGATTTTTCCTGGTGTCAAGTATTACTTATAATAAACCCAGTCTCCTGGCAATAAACTGTTTATAATACATGGGAGCCTCTAATTCCTATTTTACAACCTGTATCTAATTTTCTTTTAATAGTTTAGTTGTTTTCCTAATCTCCTGTAATATAAAAACGAGTAGCGGCTCAACTTGATGAAGTTATTACAATTGCATTGTGAGGTCGCAGTGCTTTCTGCTAGAGCTAGCAGACCGTGTAAAGGGCAGGTTAAGGATCAGAGTTTCAAATACTATTTAAACAATGAAAATGCAAGCTTGCTTTTCAGCACTTCTGAACTGTATTTCTTAAATTAAGTCATCAGCAGAAAGGAGCCATTTAATGTAGCATGTTTATATATTTGCAAATATATTGTTCATTACAGGAAGACGGGAATCTCTCAGCATTACGAACTATAACTGGTTTTTGGCATGACTTCACATTCTGCAGGAGGGCCCCAGCGTTTAACATTACGCCACTGGCATAAAGTATGCTTTTATAATTATTCAGTGGCGGCTGGTGACTATTTAAAGTGGTAGAACGTAAAAGTTAGGGGTGAGTTTGACTTAGCAAGTGAGTCCAAATAGCATAAGGAAGGATCGGGTGTGGGGGGGGGGAGGGTTTAACCCCTGAGAAAAGTTTGAAAGAAAAAGGGGCATACCGTGGGTTTTAAGCTAATTTTGTCAAAGAATTGGTTGAGAAAGTAATACGAATCTAGACTACATTACATTATTTAAACTTGCTATTGCGCATGACTCACTCTGAGGAGAATCTCAGCGCTTGGCTCAGCGGTTTGGCATGAGTAGTCATCAGAGATTTAGAGAGCGACATTAAATAGCCTTGTTTTTAATAGTTTTTTGAATTTAGCATGCTCCTCACATAGCCGAATAAAAAAGGGAAGTTTATTCTAGTAAAATGGTGCCAAATACGAAAATGATCTACCGCCACATCTGGCGGTGCAGATGCGAGGTATTTTTAGATAAGACTTGTTGGAAGATCTCAAAGCCCGAGCGGGCTGATACAGGCAAAGCTTGGAATGTAAATAAGTGGGCAAGGCCATAATTAAGGCTTTTTGTGTCAAGCAGCAAATCTTGAAGAATATGCATTTTTTATGGGCAGCCAGTGCAGGTCCCTTTGTGGAAATCTGAAATAACTGAAATAATTTCTGTTAACATAGGCTGAAGCCATCTTGTTTGTGGCATCCATTTTGTTAGCTATGTAATTCTTCCGTCTTCACTGTTGCTTGCCCTCCTATTCTGCTTGTGTCATCAACTCTAGTTAACTCCTTCTGTACTGAGCTAAAAGCAATGTGCTGAGCAAAAGCCTGTAGCTGCTAGAATGCACCTGGCTAAAGATATAACTGTCAACTGTTTCCTACTGTTGTAAGCAGTTCTGATCTCCCTCCCACTTTGCTCACTAAGTGATCTCCCATCTGCCCATGTTTGTAGGTAGTTATTCCTGTGTATGCTTGTACCTTCTATTTGTAACTACATGCTTACTCTGCAACAAACTCTGTATATAAGGCCTGTGCTCTGTGACTTCAGGGTACTACCTCAGGCAGCACTTGAGAGTGCTGTGTGGACGTAGTCCCACTCATGAGTGATTAATAAACTTATTTGAATTCCAGCTACAGTGCCAATCTCTATTTTGTTGGTCTATGGACCCATGGACAAGAGAAGGGTGACCCCTGCACCGGTGTGCTCATTAAAAGGCACATTTCCACACCTTAAAATGGGGGCCTTGGAAGTACGACATGGCAAGCTACAAATGAGCCGGGCGGCTGTATTCTGCACCACTTGGAGTTTTGATACCAAGGTGTCATTAGCTGCTCCTAGAAGTGCTTTACCATAGTCCACGTGGCTGATAATAAGAGCTTGGACTAGAGACTTTCTGTATCTGGGGGAGAGCCACGGAAAAGTCTTCCTTAAGATCCGCTTGGTGGCATAGCAGGTACCACAGGTAGAGTCCATCTGGGATTCCGTTGTTAAAGATTGATCGATTTTGACCCCCAGATTTTTTACTATCTGTTTGGGGGCGGGAGCTGGGCCAAGCTCAGTTGGCTATCAGAACAGCTGACCAAATTTCCAGGGTAGAATCTCAGTTTTTTCTCCGTTCAACTGAAGAGAATTATTGGTCTTCATATATAGGGTGCATATGACAACTGATTTGCCCCTTAGTTCATTAATGGCATTGTTGTAAGGGAGGAGGCTGGATGTTTCTAGTAAGTGTTTGTTTAAAAACGTTCACTTTTAATAAATGCCACTCAATGCAGTAATGTAATTGTTCTGATATACTAAGGTGAAACGCGTCCGCATGTCATGCAATTCAACTGTGAGAACCAGCTACACATCCGCTACCTGCCAGCGAGTCCAGTTAGCGATGACGTGGCTATAATATTAACACACTCCTTTATATACCATTTCAGTACCTCTGAATACTACAGAGCTGAGGAATTGCAATGACGTTGTTTACAGCCCCCAGTGGCTATGAAGCCTCCTTTTACTGCCCCCTCCTGCTCTTCCCACGGCCTCCAGACACAAGCAGCTGTGCTGACTAACTTCAGTAGCTGCTGGTCGCCATGTTCTTTGCATTGACTGGTGTACAAAGGCAATGCCATCCAGCTTGTGTTTATCTAACTTTCCAGAACGCTCAAACGAGTGTGTGTATGCAATGAGACCAAACCGTGATATAACTAATAGCCGTCCCCACAGCCCAGCCTCAGCCACGTCACCAACGGGCTGCACATGAACTGCTCCAGCAGTAGGGCAAAGACCTGATTCTGCTTACTTGAGGTGCATTGTGTAACTCACTTTCCACCACAAGCAACAGAACATGACCAATTATTGCAAGGATTAAAAACAGTCACTCAGTGATTGGCCATGCTCCGTATTAGTCCCACCCCTGCAAAGCTTTCTGAGCAAGTGAACAGAAACAATCTGTGCATTGCTTTCATGCTGTTTTAGTAGTAAACCGCATGAGAACAACACAAGGATTGGTGGGAGCAGGTGAGTCCAGCTCTCCAACACAGACCAAGGGAGCTGAGCTGTGTTCCCCATGGCTTCTTATCAGAGCCGGCTCAAGAGGGCTTGTAACTAATAGTTGTATTTTGGGGTGTTTAATTTCTCCCTTTATTTATTCTTCTTGTTTACATCTATTCTCGTTTATGTGAAGGAGCAAAAGGTTAATGATTCAGGCTTTTTGGGTAAAGAGGAATCATATGAGATCATGTATGATACAGATTAAATACCCTCATTCATAAGTTGAAATGATATCGCAAGTCACCTTAGAGCTCTGTGGGCTTATGAAGGAACTCTGACTTTGTTCTCGTTCCTCTTTATGATCACAGAAATCAGTGACTTGGAGTATGCTTACAATGTACGTCACAGAAACACTTTATCCATATATAACATACGTAAGCCTGCAATATATTTATAAACACCTGACTGTAATTTCTCTATTACAGTCTAATTTCAACATTGCTTGTCGCCTGTAATAATAAAATGATACAGGTACTCTACTGTAAAAGGTTATTACAGTTGAGTTGTAATGCCACTATGCCTGCTGCCAGAGCCTGCAGATCGTGTGAAAGACAGGTCGCTGCATACAATTGCAGCTGCTGTAGGAAAAAAGACAACTACCATTTCATCCCTTCCGAACAGTTGTTCTCAGAAACTAACAATAATTAACAAAAGATCATTTTTAGATCGGTATGTAGAGCTATAGGTCATTAAAAGAAAGCGGGGCTCTTCCCGTTAAACACGTTCTAAAGAGGAGCCGTTTAATGAAAACAACTAAAACTGCATTTGCTATGCTCTTGCAACAATTTACTATTTAGGTTCCGCATGCATTTATTCTCCATATCTTCAGCCATTCTTTTTCTGCCATATCAAAGAGCAACAGACAAAGCATATAAGGACTTTTGAGGGAATGTTAGTAGTGTGGCCCGTTATACAAGAAATGTAATACCCTTGACTGCACTAGTTAAGGATAGAGCTATTTATTTCTGTTTTCGGTGTCCTAATTATGGAGCTCTGCCTTTAACCTCTTTCATATATATGGTCATGGTACTGCATTGTAGTATCCTTCTCGTACATGGAAGGCGGAAATGTATCCATTGTTTTGTGCACCGTAGGGAACACATCTGCTTAGCCGTGCTGCTAAATGCTAAAACTTAGCCCACCACTGACTGACACTATTGTGCACTACTTCTCAGTCATCCTCAACTTGCCCCCTCTCCTTACCCATTGTATTCTTCTTTCTATGAGACTGAGCTGTGAATAGGAGCATCACATTTTCTAAACGCAGTTATTTTTATTTAAAAAGGTGTTTTGTGTACTCAGAGAACAGCCATAATACGGACAATATAAAGATTTGTCCTAAAACTATGTAAAGTAACACGGCCTTTTCAAATGTTTAATGCATGCAGATATGGGTGAATAATGTCTGAATGCGTTACAACTATCTACGACTTGAAAAGCAAGGGTGTTGGGTGTAATCCAGTGCCGGCTCCTCCGCTATGGCAGAGGCACATCGCCTCACCTGTCAGCAGCCCAAAAAAATGAAAAATAAAACAATAATAAACCCTTGTTTATTATCACTTTATTTTTGCTCTTGGAGCTGAGGCTTGGGGGCGGAGCAGGAGGATGACAGGCTGGTGGAGGAGTGGTTGCGCTGCTATTCAGTGCGCATGACGGTCTGGCCTGCCGTCTCAGGACAACCAAACAGTCATGCGCAATGAAGCTCTCTCCAACCCGAGCTGCGTTGCTGGGTTGTAAAGAGAAGGCACAGGCTCCCAGTCTAACTGGGAGCGCAGTTCATCGGCGCCTAGGCCAATCATCTGCACTAAGGCTAATCCTGGAGCGGCTTTCAGTGTTTTTTGTGGTGTCCGTGAGAGACAAGCGTTTGTGCTGAGACTCCCTTTTGTGCGGTGGAGATAAACAGGCTTATGGCCCATTATATCAATCAATCAATCAGGGGTTTATAAAGCGCGCTACTCACCCGTGAGGGTCTCAAGGCGCTGGGGGGGGGGGGTGCAGCTCCGGATCAGTCGAAGAGCCAGGTCTTGAGGCTCTTCCTGAAGGTGTGCAGGGTAGGGGAGCGTCTGATGTTGACTGGGAGCTCATTCCAGGTCTTTGCTGCGACGTAGGAGAAGGCTCTTCCGCCTGCTCTGGTTCTGCGGATGCGTGGGGGTCTCTGCCAGGGCGAGGTCGGCGGAGCGGAGGTTCCTTTTGGGTATGTGGAAGGAGACTCTTTCGTTGAGGTATTTGGGTCCGATGTTGTGGAGGGATTTGTAGGCGTGGGTGAGTAGCTTGAAGGTTACTCTCTTCTCGATGGGGAGCCAGTGGAGGTCTCGTAGGTGCTGGGTCATGTGCTCATGTCGTGGGGTTCGGAGGACGAGTCTGGCTGCGGTGTTCTGGATGGTTTGGAGCTTGTGTAGCAGGATTTTGTTGATTCTGGCGTAGAGGGCGTTACCGTAGTCCAGTCTGCTGGTTATGAGTGCGTGGGTGATGGTCTTTCTGCATTCAGGGGGAATCCACTTGAAGGTCCTGCGGAGGATGCGGAGGGAGTTGAAGCAGGTGGAGGCGACGGCGTTGATCTGGCGGGTCATAGTGAGGGAGGAGTCTAGGATGATGCCGAGGTTTTGGGCGTGGTCTGATGGAGTGGGTGGGTTTCCGAGGGCGGAAGGCCACCAGGTTTTGTCCCAGGCGGTGGAGGAGGGTCCAAGGACGAGGACCTCTGTCTTCTCCGAGTTGAGCTTAAGGCAGCTGTTGTTCATCCAGGCTGCGACGTCTTTCTTTCCTTCCTGGAAGCTGAGTCTGGTGTCTTCGGGGTTCTTCATGAGGGAGAGGATGAGCTGGGTGTCGTCGGCGTAGGATTCTATGCTGAGCCCATGCTGTCTAACGATGGCGGCGAGGGGGGCCATGTAGATGTTGAAGAGCGTGGGGCTGAGCGAGGATCCTTGGGGTACTCCACAGTTGATCTCTGTGGGTTCGGAGAGGAAGGGTGGGAGTCTGATCCTTTGGGTTCTGCCGGTGAGAAAGGAGCGATCCAGTCGAGGGTGGTTCCTCGTATGCCGGCGTAGTGGAGTCTGGCTGCGAGAGTGCGGTGGAAGACGGTGTCGAAGGCTGCAGAGAGGTCTAGTAGGATTAGGGCCGCAGTGTGGCCCTGGTCGAGTAGCATGCGGATGTCATCGGTGGCGGCGAGGAGGGCGGTCTCGGTGCTGTGGTTGCTGCGGAATCCGGACTGGGAGGAGTCAAGGATGGCGTTCTCTTCGATGAAGGTGGTCAGCTGGGCGTTGACGAATCTCTCGGTGACTTTTGCTGCGAAGGGAAGGAGAGAGATGGGCTGGTAGTTTTTCAGGTCCGTCGGGTCAGCCGAGGGTTTCTTGAGGAGGGGCTTGACCTCTGCCCGCTTCCAGTCATCGGGGAAGATGCCGAATTTGAAGAAGGCGTTAATGGCTGGCCTAGTTCGGGTGCTATGGCGGAGGTGGCTCTGTGGTAGATGTGCGGCAGGCAGGGGTCCGTGGGGGCTCCTGAGTGGGTGTTCTTCATGGTCGTGGCGGTGTCTTCGGTGGTAGCCGGTTTCCAGGTGGTGATGGTGGGCTGGTTGTCTGTGGTGGAGAGGGGGGTGGTGTCTGGAATCTGTTCGCTGAAGTTGTCATAGAGGGTCTTGATTTTCAGGTGGAAGTAGGAGCTGAGCTTGTTACAGAGGTCCTGGGATGGTGTGGCTTCGCTGGGGTTTGGTGAACTGCTGTATGACGTTGAAGAGTTCTTTTGCGTTACTTGCGTTGGTGTGGATTTTGTTCTTGATAAAGGTCCGCTTGGTGGCTCTTATGCGCTGGTGGTATTCAGTCATGGTGTTTCTGTAGGTATTCTGGTCTTCAGTGGTTTTCCTGTTCCTCCAGAGTTTCTCGAGGCATCTGCAGGAGCGCCTGACTTCTTGCAGGTCGGTGGTGAACCAGGTGGCCTTCGGAGGGCGTTGTCTGACGGGGTGGCGGAGGGGTGCGAGCTTGTCTGCGCAGCTGGGGATCCAGCAGTGTAGTTCTTTGGCTGCAGAGTTGGCGTCTATCGTGGCAGAGGGGGGGTCGTGGTGGAGGGTGGTGTTGAGGTGTTCCTCTGTGATCTTACTCCAGTTCCTTCGTGGCGGGCGCAGGCGGGTTTGGGTGCGGTGGTGGTGTTGAAGGTGCAGTGTTCACAGTGGTGGTCTGTCCAGAGGGGCTGCGTGGTGTGGTTGAAGTGGATGTTTGTCCCTCCTGCGAAGATGGGGTCAAGGATGTGTCCGGCTCTGTGGGTGGGGGTGGTGTAACATTTAATTGTTACTTGAAGGGCAGTTACCTATTCCGGTATTCAGCCTTGAAAAAGTTGTTTAAGACGAAACACGTGTCAGTTGTTTTTTCGACTGTAAAAAGTGCAAGCAATACTGGATTGTTAAAGTTGCACGAATAAAAACAGACCTTCTTCTATTAGCAGACCTTCAAAAGAACTTGTAGTGCTCTGGGTGTATCTATTCAATTTTTTTATGTGAAGACGATTCTTTCATGTATATGGTATGCTATTGTGGTGGCATAGTGTTTAGCCTGTCTAGCACACTTACCTTTCAATTGTTTCTAAGTACCCTACGTTGTTTTTTGGAAGTTGCGAAGCATCTCTATACCAATGCTACCAATTTCTTTGTTCATATCGTTCAATCGAATATGTAGAATTGGAGGGATCTTTACACTATATATTTTTAAGAGGTGTTTAAAATGTCGTCTCCCAGAAGATTTATTAAATCTGTTTCAAGAATTTGCGTAGGCTAAGGTCTTGTTCCCAGAGTGTGGGAAATGTTGATTATTAGCAATGCGATGGGAGAAAACTCATCCTAAGTATGTATAACATTGTACAGTTTCAAGTGTCGTGCCACCTAAGGTCCAGGGAAAGGGTTGAGAAGAGCAAAACCTTGGTTTTAGTGATGTTGAGTTTTTTAAAAGAATTTCTCCGCATAATCATGTAGAGCCTTCAAATTGCGCTGCAGGCCAATTGGAGTGAGATCAAATAGCACCACGTCATCTGCGTACAATAATATATGAAAACTATGAGATGCAATTGGCAGTGGAAAATTCTTGACATTGGCAAGTTGGGCCGGTGGATCACATAGATGCAAGAAAAAAAAGTAACAGACACCCCTGTTTTATGCCATTCAAGGTGGAAATTATAGGTGTAAGTCCCTGATTTCCTCCCGTTAGGACCTTACACCATGTGGAGAAATGTAGTGCGATGATCAAATCAAGGAGTCTTGCAGGGATACTCAATGTCTGTAATTTTCTCCAGTCGGTTGGTGTGTCCACTTTATCAAGTGTTGTTAAAAAGTCTATAAAGACAGTGGGCGGTGTTTATGATTTCATAACAATTTTCGTTTTGCAGGACATGTAAATTAATAGCCATCTATAAAATCACCTCCAGAAAAGTACTGAATAGATCATACGTGACTATAATATAGTCTGTTGTTGAGTATCCTGTACAACCTCTCCTTGTGAGTGAGGCAGGTATATCTGGATCCACCATTCCATTAATTACGATCCCATTGACATTGCAAAGAAGTTTGATGAGCAACTTCCCTTTCTTATCTGCTTTATGATTCAACGGAAAAGTAGAGGCAGGGATGTTCAAATGTATTCCAGTTTGTTTTTATTCCTATTAGCACATAGTGCAGCATTTTAGAGTTTGGCATTCAAATCCACCATCAGTAGAATGCCAAGTTGTATTCCGCTTTCTGAATTGGTTTCAATATATTCTGATATCTGATATAATACGTGGTTATTATCTTGGCCCAGGGGAACATGCGCATTAAAAAGGAATAGAGTAATTTTGTTGAAGTTCCGTTTTACGGATATGAATTTGAATACACTAAATGTTGTTGTGGTAGGAAGGAAGAATGTCAAAGTCCCAATAAAGATCAGTGGATAACAGAACCGCAAGGCCTCTTTTTGCATGGTCTCGAATGGATGACTGTGCTGGACAATCGATTAAAAAAAAAAAAAAATAGGACTCTGCAATGATTTTGCTAACTAGCCAAGTTTCCTATCGACAAATACTTGCAGGCTTCCAATCAGACAAAGAGGCAAATTTCTACTCATTAAAACCTTCTAGGTTCCAGGACATTATTATCAGGTTGTTGTTAAAATGGAAGCCTGGTGACTATATTCTACTTAGTTCCCTTAATTGACCCAGCAAGCCAAGACCAAGAATTTTCTTTAATTGATGGTGTGACGAGTAGTTATTCTTGATTTTTGACATGTCTGCCGGTTGAATTGACCTGGATAATTACCAAGTCAAAATGACCATCATTATAAGAGCGGCCAGTTCAACTTGTTTCAAAATTCCTGCTAAGGCTTATTGTATTTTTTTATAATTAAGTTTGTTCCTTGAAGGAATATTGCCGGGAATAATGCGAATGCCATACCCATTCATATGCAAGATGTTGCAATTTTTTATTATGATAATTGGTGTTAATTCCGACCAGAATTTGACCTGAGTTGTGGACAAATCCTGATTTATTGGAAAAAAGGGCAGCTTTATCTTTGCAGAGGAGAGCGAAGAGAGCTGAGGATAAGTTTGGAGTAGCCCTAGGATTCTTTGCCTGTTTAATGAATTATCTTTCAAAAAGAGATCTGAGAGCTGAATAGTTAAGTAGCATACATGATTACTCCTCTCCACTAACTTACTCATTAATTCAGGGTGTAGGATTGGTGTGATGGCTTCAAATCCAAGCAAAGAGTCTCCTGATTATGTAGTAAGCAGTTCAAATTATTTGAAAGCCTGGAGATTTAATTCACTTTGTGCATCTCCAAGAGTTGCAAAGGAGGATACTGATAGTGCCCTTGATTGTGACATGGTCAATGGCTCTGTGGTGTTAGAATGCATAGTTAAATGTTTTAGTGTAGAAGCATTATTTTATCGTAAGCGTTTGGAGCATTTTTTGTTAATTCTGCACTTAGGTTTTCTCCTTAATCATTTATTATGGGGGTTCCGAAGCTCTGTTACTTTCTCTGTACTATTAGACTCAGTTGTGATAGTCTCAGTTGAGACAGATCCTTTCAATTTAACCCCCTTTTGTCCTATAAAAATTGAGTAGAGTGGAAGGGACGCAGGACAATGTGATGGGTGCGGGTCTAGCATTTCTTTAAGAGTAACTTGCAAAGAGAGAAAATGGTTCCTGTGTGCCGGGTTTTTTGCTTTTTGGTGTCAACTGTCTGAGTTGGCTGTGTCTTTTTTTGAGGAATGACTTTCTCTCTCTGTTTACCATGAGAGATTGAAGATTCTCTTGGCATTGTTGCTTCTTCATTTAAAGAAATGGATGCCTTCGTACGGTCGGTGGGAAATTTTAAAATTTGAAAGAATTTCCAAGTCATGATCAGAGTTAGAAGTGTTTTTTCCAAGAAGGGATATGTTCTGAAGGGTTTGCAGGGCCTCAGAGAGGTACACAAAATCCCCTGGGGGATGATGAGCATTATTTAATGGAAAGTCGGGAATGGGAAAAATCGTCCATATGGTTGGAACCATCACTTAGTGATATAAAAAAAGATTGAGTTTCCTTCGGGGTTTTTCGCTCTTCTCATTAAGTAGTGCACTCAGGTCTACATCTGGGAGAGTATAATCCAAGAGGGGCTTATCTGACGGAATTCCTTCTCTGGCTTTAATAATATCCTCATACTTCCAGGAGTAGGTGGGTCTTTGTCCGCAGAGGGAGGATAGAGACTTCTCTGGAAGACACATTCAGTCTATCATTGCAACAAGGGTTTGTGTTAGAGCAGTGATACTCAAAGTACGGCCCTCCTGACCTTTACATGCGGCCCCCTGGGCAGCAGCAGCACTGGGCTTCTGTTTACTCGACTCAGCACTAACATGGAAAAAAATGTTACAAATACAGCAAACACTTATTTAAAGGTTAATTGCAGTTAGGGAAAGTAAGTAACTAGGCCCTTAACTTTAGGAACACATTCATATTTAAAGACAGCTACAAGATATACATGCTTTGCTTCCCCTTCTCCCACTTTAGACCCCCCTGCTGGCATCAGTGCAGCCCTCGGTCACGCCATAGATCAAACTTTGCAGCCCCCGGGAAAATGTTTGTGAGTACCCATGTGTTAGAGAGACACCTTCCACATCACCTTTTTCTTTCAAAACGCACTTTTCTATCCCAATGATTTTCTGTGTGGGGAACAATTCAGGTATAGAAAGAAGGCCTTCCAGGGAACCTATATGGATACTCTTTTTTTCGCTCACCTTTCACTTTAGGAACTACAAGTTGCCTTTTCATTTGTATAGGACGAGTCTTTAATTTTTTGTCAGTCATATAGTCAAATCTTAAACAAATGGATTACCTCTCCTTGCTCGTCTGTAATCGTCACCTCCACTAACAGGGAACGCAAATCGATGAGGATACACCGACACTTGAATCTACTAGAATCCACTTTTCTTTCGTTATGGAAGAGGTAGGATTAATGCGTATGTCGAGGAAAACTGAATATGAGTTCTCTACCCAATAGCACCTGTCGACAGTTTAAATCTGTCCAGAAGCTCCAGATGCAATGGGCGTAAACCGAGAGAGGGTCAAGGGCCATAGGCCAGCATGCAGAGGAGCAGACACCTTGCTAATCCAGCTGTACAGTTGGCACCGCCTTGGGTGTCTTTCCTCTGCTTCCCAGTAGGGGTGTCATGTAAGCAGCAGGAGTATGCCGCAAAGAGGCTATTGAGCGTTAGGGAAGGAAACAAGCTTGAACGCCCACCCCCCGGCTTTAGCCCCTGCTCACAAGTCACGGCGTCCGCTTGTCAGAAGTTCCGCCGCGGAGCAAGCAGAGCCAACAATGAACGGTGAGCCCCTCTCAGGGTAACGAAGCTCACGGCCTGGAACAAGCGAGGGAGAGCGTGAAGATCAATCCAGCAGAGCAGTGATTGTGTTGAGGCTACAGAGGAGAGGTGGAGCTATGGGGCAGCAAAATAAGGGAACGAGCAGATGCAAGACTGCAGATCTGCCTGTCCATGGGACTGCTGCGGGTGCACTAGTAGGGCAGAGGAGGGAGGCAGAGAGGGTTTCTAAAGCTGCCAGCCACACCGATGCCTGGACCTGCTGCTTCTGCTTGCTTCATTGCTCAAACGCAACCCTGCCGGCGTCTAACATGCCGGAAAGTGCAGCTGCCTACAACCTCACACTGTCTGTATCAGTGTCTGGCATCCGATGCCTCTATGCAGCTCCAAAGCTCGCTGCACTATAGGCGGCTCTGCTGTTCCGCTGCCGCGCTCGCTGTGTGCCCTGCCACGCCAGGCGTTCGCACCACCTCCTCTCCTCTGCTTGCGTCTGTTTCCTGTTCTGCACGTTCCCCAGAGTCTTAAATCTTTGACTGCAGGAGCACATTCATGCTCTGCACTTTATCCCTTCTTCGCTTATTCATCAGCAATTGCCAACTAAGGTGGTCACCTGCCGGCTATTTACACAGACCACCCGTAAACTCAATGCCCACGTAAGCTGCCTCTATACTAATGAAGACAGTAGACTTGCTTTCAATAAAAAATAAAGAATGCGGAGCTTGGGGCATAATGTCCTCTCTGCAACCACCCCCACTAGCTCTCGGCTCCTCCCCTTGATGGCCCTGCATGCAGCGCATACACTGAACTGTATAGTTACGTAATTAGTCCACATGCATATAAACAACTGCATTGTGATTGATCAAAACCAGTGCAATGTTGCATTTTGCACTTAGAATCTGTGGCACAGGGCACCAGTTTCACTTCAGTGTCAGGCTTCAGAGGGTGAAATACACATTGCTGATTGTTGGTGGTTCAGATTGCCGATAGGCTTGTGTGGCCTGATTTCAGAAAGAAAAAACAGGCCTTGGGCATGTAAAACATGAATTGTGTTGTGCTGTTTGGCCACACTTGTCAGCTCTCCTCCTTTTGAACATTATAAACCTTTCTTTCCTTGTATAATTGCTGGAAGATGAAACATCCTGAAACTGGGGCATGACGTTCCCCGAGGCATATCCTGAGCTGACCTCCTGGGAGCGCCTTTGTTATGATGGAATAGTTGGCACACCATGAAATTGTTGCAGGGAAAACAGTAGCAGTTCAGTTTCACAACCTCTAATACATCTGAGTGGTTATAAAGCTGGTTTGCCCACTCTTTCTACAGAAGGACCATCGTGGGCCATAACAAATTTGTGTGGCGGGAATTGAATTTTATTTTAATTTATTGTGATAAATGTTTGAAATGGAATACCAATGTCCGCAGTGAAAAATATATTTTATGATTCAACATGTTGCTAAATCAGGCAGTGTGCAGTTTATTGTTGACAAATTAAAATGTCACCTCCAGCATTTATTGTGGAACGCCCCCATATTTTCCCATTTTGAACCACTGGAAATAAATAATTTGTAAAATATTTTTTTAGTACAATCATTTATGGTGCGGCAGGCATACCAGACAATTTAACTGAAAATAGGTGAATGTAGAATACAAATGATGGACGATAAAGTGAGGAAAATATGAGTTTTTGCTTTGTGGGGTAAGTTTTGGTTCATAGGTAAAAGCCTGTGTTAGCACGTGAATGTCTGGATACTTTGAAGCTCAGTCGACAATGACATTTCTGAAAAGAATCCATTTTTTAATCTATTCCTCAGCCGTGCCCTCTAATGGACATGATATGCTTTTCATGTGAGCCGCAGAATACACCTGTATTTAATTGTAATTGTTAGACATCAAATTAAAGGATTTTCCTTTGGGAGGCTCCTAGTGATGTCAAGAAAACAAGATGCACAGAATGAGATCCAGTCATCAGCAATCACCTCATACTGAAGCATATGAGGGGCAACATCCTGGCAATGCGTTCAGAATGAAGGATGGTGAGAGGTAAAGAGGATTGGGTGGAGGAAGACTAAAACTTAGAGTAATTAAACATTTTCTTGAAGGAAACAATATACATGTTAACTAGAAGTAATTCCCAGAACCTTGGTACCAAAAGAGCCACTACCGGAAGCAAGGACATCTAAAAAGTAGTGCAAAACAAAAGTGCTCAAGTAGCTGCTCAACATATTTCATGTAGGGGAACTCCACTTCAGACTAAGAAGCTTCCATACTTCTAGTTCTTCAACCTGTATGTCCACAAGATAAGCCTTCCCAGAGCAGAATAAGTTTAAGTATAGCTAGTCTCACCCAGTGTCTTTGTAGGAGTAGAAGGTTATATAATTTTCCAAAATTTGCAAACTTAGTAAAAAAAAGTTTCTTAGCCACTAAATTCTGTGGTAGTATGAAAGTAAGGGAGCAAGGCCTTGCAGACAACAAAAGACTGAATGGCATCATTTAACCCTTCTGGTTGAAAAATTGGAAGAACATTTTCTTGGGATGAAATCAATTGAGCAGAAACATTGGTACTGAAGTCTGGCCCTGACCTCAAGACAACTCGGGCTGGGTCGAACCTTAAGTAGGGAGCAGTTACAATTAAGGAAGTTAATGCTCCTAATTTGCGGACTGAAGTAATAGTAATAAGGGGTGTGAAGGTGCAGATTGACAGATGGCAAAATGGCAACCATTGATCTAGTCTCCAAACTGGGCATAAATCTTTTCCACCAGTTGTGACACATTTTGGAGGTATGAAGCACTAGGGTCGGTGGTAGTGGCGGGCAAGAAGTTGTGACACTGGTGTGAAAGTTTGGCGCTGATCTGGGCTGTAACTTGGGTGACTGGACCGCAGCCTTCTGAGCGTGACTGAAATGCTGCTTTGGAGTGTGGAGTAACATGCTGCAATGGTGGTGGCAAGCTCTGCTTCGGCCCACCCCGTGGAATGTAAAGCCATGGATGCTAGAGTGGCGCTGTTCTGTTAGTGGCCCATGGGAAACGGCATCAGAGGGGGTGGGGGGCTCATGTTCTGTCAAGATTGTGAGAGGTGGTTTCACCCCTTGGTGGAAGGCAGTGGCAGAGCGAAGGGCTGGGAAGGACTTCCCTACTGTGACATTCAGGGTCGGAAGTCAATAGGGCTGCAGCTTGGGAGGCTTGTGGGAACCTTGGGGCTGCTGGCTGCAGGCCGGAAAGAACACCTAAATGAGGGGTTTGATGCATGTAGACGCATTGCAGCTGGAGCCCTGCAAGGGCCCCTGTGAAAACGACAAAAGAGTGGTGATGGAACTGCTGACCAGAAGCAGTGTACAAATGGCGTTGAGGAAGAAGACATAAGACGATTTTTTCAACACGTGCAAGGCTGCACCTGAAGAAGAAAAAATGGAGATTAAACTTTTTGAGTGTGATCGTCTATTGTTGAGCATAATCTCTGATTTGAAAACTGAACTGCTGGAGACAATTTGTTCTTTGGAAACTGTGACTGAGAGTCCTCGTTGACAGAGTAGTAATAGTGGCACAGAGAACTTTGGAGTGGCTCAGAATACTGGCGTTGGAAGACCGGACTGTTGCAATCCTCATTGATATCAAAGAAATGCCCACCTTAAAAGTTAATACAACCGTGGTCCTGCTGAAATTCGACTTGCAGTTGGACATGTTGTACAAGGTGTGTTGAGGTGAAAGAATCTGCAAATTAGGGGTGCCTGGGGAAGAAGACGAGTGGAGCTTTCCATGACTGGATGTAGACTGCCCTGAGTGATATGCTGGGTGGGATCGTCTCAATGGTTAGGAGAAAATACAGGCATCTTGTTTAGTATTGAGGTGGCCCATCAGGCTGCGGCAGAGCGGTAGAGGTGGGTATGCAATTACAGGACACAAGAGATAAGATTATTCATCCTTCTATCCAATAAAATGTGTTGAAAATGGCGGAAGATAGACTCTTGTTATTCCCAGACATGAGTGTGAATGAAGGAACCGTTGGAGGTAAAAGAGACTATTGAACAGAGAGGGCTCAGTGCTTCTGTGGGATTTATCTAGGCGGAATCAGCCAGCACTTTCATGGATGGTCTGCGCCTTGATAGTTAGTAACTTCTGGACAGTGGGACTCTTGTTTCAGCTAGAAGATGGCGCAGGGCAGGAGCCAGGATTTTGAGCTGGGGGAGGGGAGGTAGGACTGCAGTAAGTTGGGCTTTATTTTTTGTGAGTGATATTATGTTCTCCCTATTTCCCCTTCCTACCACTGCACCATTACAGGCAATTGCTAATAATGACCCTGATTTGTGCCATATGGCATCAAGCTAGTGTAGAACATTGGTTCTTACAAAGCCATTCTTGGTTTCAGTGGCTCACAGCTGGTAGAGGCTAGCGGTCCTGGGGCACACAGAGTGGTTTACATTTTTAGTTTTTCATAAAGCATAGAGCAGATAGACACAAGGTGTACAGTGGTGTTGGCATCTCTCATTTGAAAACTTAACAGATGCTGCTGTTACTGTGCAACTATTTTAGTAGTAGAGAAATATATTTAAACCTAAAATGGGAAGGCAGGGCCAGGTCGCATTGTCAAGAGTCCCACAACTTTGAAGGGTACAAGAGGGTGTGTGGAGGTAGAGGGGGAGGTCAGTCATCCAGCAAGGGTATGTGAATAAACACTGCCTTCACTCTTCTTTCCAAGATGAGGGAATTCTACTTGGAGAAGATTGAAGGAAGTCAGAATGAAGGAGATCTTCCTTACGCTTCTTAAGTGAACAGGAAGAATATAAAGTTAATAGTAAGTCATATTTCCTGTTTACAAACTTGGACGTAGCCAGGAGCAGAGCCCAGGAGAAAGAAGGAGGGCCATATTTCAAGTGGATTTGGAAGAATTGTAAAGGATTATGAATTACTATTTACAGTTAGAGAGAGAACTTTCTGTCTGTGTTAATTCTTTTAATCTGAGGAAAATGCAGTAGACCCCAGAATGTGTCATAAAACTGTCTGAGTATCATTCATCCCATAACTAGTTGATCACAGACCCTAAAACGAGATTTTTCTAGAGGATGTAGGAATTCGATAGAATATCCATGAGTCACAATTTCCAGGACCCAATTGTCATGAAACAGACGTAGCCAGCTCTCTGAGAACCGCACCATGCCCCCTCCACCCCTAAACAGGACAAGTGCTAGCATAGTCAGGCTTTTGGAGGTTGTGGTTGAAACTGGAACTGGGCTTTCTGAGACACTTCTGTATTGAAGCAGACTTTCTTCCCTCCAAGCTCGAAAAAGGAAGAATCGGAAATGACCAGTATGCATATAGTTGTTTAAATAGTGCTTCTAAAAAACATGAGCTTACCTCATAACTCCCATTAGAACCAGACAGTTTCTCTGTTTGTGCAGAGCATTGCTTCCTCTGCCCTGCTCTGGCTACACCACACAAGTGGGGCAATGTGACGCTTTGTTAAAGCAGCTATTGTCCATGCTATAGCTGGACATGCGTTGACATATTAGAAGTGCCAGTCATCTGGGTTGGTGCGCAAAAAAAGTATGCTTTCAGTAAAGTTAAATAAGTCATAACATACAATATAATTAAAAAATACATACCTGAATTTGGGCAATCGTCTCTTTAAAAGTTACAAAGGAAAGTGATTCCTGTTGGTCGGAGGAGGGATTCCTGTGGGTTGGAGGAGCAGGGGCGGCTTCTCAGTTATGGCGGTGGAGCGTCGCCTCGCCTGCGCAGCAGGCACACACATTAATAAAATGGTGAAAAATACCATTTTATTATTAGGCGGAATCAGCCAGCACTTTCATGGATGGTCTGCACCTTGATAGTGAGTAACTTCTGGACAGTGGGACTCTTCTTTCAGCTAGAAGATGGCGCAGGGCAGGAGCCGGGATTTTGAGCTGGGGAGGGGAAGTAGGACTCTAGTAAGTTGGGCTGAAGATATTTTTTGTGAGTGATATTGTGTTCTCCATATTTCCCCTTCCCACTACTGCACCATTACAGGCAATTGCGAATAATGATCATGATTTGTGCCCTAGGGAGTCAAGCTTATGTAGAACATTGGTTTTTACAAAGCCATTCTTGGTTTCAGTGGCTTACAGTTGGTAGAGGCTAGCCGTCCTGGGGCACACAGAGTGGTTTACATTTTGTCTTTCATATAGCATACCATTTTATTATGTGTGGCAGGCTCGCACTGCTACAGTCAGAGTGAAGGGGGAGGGTGTGATGAGTACAATTGCACTACTACTTCAGCTCTTTGCCAGTGCGCATGTCAGATTGGCCGGCTGCCTACAGCCTGCCAATCTGTTATGCGCACTTGAGAGCCTGCAATCCCAGGGCTGAGAAACAGCCGAGGGATTGCAGCTGCAGGCCCCCAACCTTAAAATGAGTGCTGGGTTAGCCTGCTCCAACCAATCCTAGAGCTGCAGCTCCAGGATTGGTTGGATTCGTGTGGCACAAGGGAGGAAGTCCCTCCCTTTCTACCCCTAGATGCTGAGGAGAGCGCCAGAAGTAGAGCGAGACGGCGATCAGACCCTCTGGTCAGCAACATATATATGGTGAGTTTTTTGGCCATCGCACTCCACCATATTTTAATGTTGCCATCCGCTACTGCGGAGGAGGGATTATAGGCAAGGGGAGGGTTGTAAGTAAAGATGAAGCAGAAGAAATACTCCTTCTTAGCAGTTGTTAAAGTTTCTTCTCAATTACAGTTGGTAATTGTCTCATGGGAGGCATGCCTTCTGACGTATGTTAAGACTGGAACGAGGAAGACAGATGAGGGGGTAATAATAGAGGTGGGAGAGCCAACAAATGAACCGGGATAGCAGAGCCAAGGGTCTGCCTTGGCTCTTAGAGCCCATACATAAGCCGAGCCCTAAAAAATGTTGCTATGTAAATCATACAGCAAACATCACTTAACATATGATAAAGTCTCTTCAGAATTCAAAACCATGCATTCCTTTAATATATGGAAGCATTTACATTAATACGTCACATTATAGCACTGCACTGAAAAATACTTCTTAAAAGTGATAGATTTTAAACATAAATAGGCTTTCCTGTTTTCAGGTTCTATTTTTGGTAAATTCTGGTGGGGTTTTTTCCAGTGATTTCAATACGTTAAAAAAACAGTGGTTATCAGTGGTTACACATTTTTGCGCCATTAAAAACAACAGAAACAGTGTTTTTCCGGTGTTTATGGAACGTTTTGCTTTTATTATTGCTTGCTTGCTTTCTGCACTGATGGCGCATGGTATATAGACAGTGTACGTATAGTGTATATGAGGTCCAAATAGATTTTTGCAAATTAAACTTATTGTAGTACACCATACAATACTTCTTCAGTGAGTCTTTGGTCATGTGCGCTCGCTCTTTCCTTCCCATGTAAACTTCTGTGAAAAGGCCCTCTCAACATTGGCACTTGAGAAGGGCAACGCCAAAACAGCCAGTACACAATTTGTTAACTCTGGCCACTGACAATGCTTTCCATGCTGTTAGAAATGGGATCTCTAGTTGGCAAGGGCTTGCACCTTTGTCCAAGTAGGGACCCTTCTTCCTAGTCAGGGTAAGGGTTGTTACACTCGTGAAGTAACCCCTGCTCACCCTCGTGGTAGCTTGGCACGAGCAGTCAGGCTTAATTCAGAGGCAGTGTGTAAAGCATTTGCACATAACCAACAGTAATACAGTGTAAGCACTACAAACGGACACCACACCAGTTTAGAAAAATAACCAATATTTTATATACTCAAGACAAGACCAATTACGACAAAAATCCACAATACTATACTTTACGAATGAATGCTTGATAAGGTAACTTCTTCTTTGCAGGAATAGCACAAAAGCAAAGTTCAGTACGAGTCGGTAGCTCCGTCCGAGCCTACCGTGATGCTGAAAACCACAGAGTCTAACAGTTCCAGCCGACCGCGTCGATACGGGCCAGCAGAGTCATGAACAGACTCGGTCACAGTACCTTTTCTCGTTGTGGCTGGTACGGAGTGTACGAGCCGGTCGGCGTTCGTCGCGGTTGCGGTGCAAGACGGAGCGATGCAAGGTGCGGTGTCCCTTGATGCGGTGCAGGCAGCGGCTCGATGAGCGTCGTGCAGACGGAGTCGGTGAGTCCAAGGCGTGCGATGCAGGGCGAGACGATGCTCGATGCGGTGCTGACAGGTTGCGATGCAGGCGACCCAGCCGGAGTGCGGGAGCTGGCGTCGGACAGCGATGCGAGTCGGAGCGGTGCGTCGCAGACGTGCGAGCGGTGCCCCAAATGCGGTGCGGTCTCGACTCTTGAGCCAGTTGCAGCGACCTCGTCGGTCGGGTCCGGTTGGTTCAGTGAAGCGATGCGATGCGAACTGCGGTGCCCACAGGTCACGGTGCAAGCAGCGGCTCGATGTTGGCGGCGTTGGACGTTGCCCACGGTGAGACCAGGGTTGCGATGCGAAGCGGGGCGATGCGGTCTGCGGTGCAAACAGGTCACCGGCCAGGGATGGATTCGGTTGACGGAGTCGGTTGCGGTTCCCTTCCTCTGTGGCAACTGAAACAGCGTTCCAGAAGCGGTACCCAGAGGCTTGTGAAGTCTTTGTAGTCCCTGAGACTTCTTAACAGGAGGCCAGCTCGGTTTCTGGCCCTTGGAGATACTCAGCACAAGTTTGGAGAAAGTTCAGTCCAGTCCTTTCACTGCCCAAGGCAGAAGCAGCAGCTGCAGGCCAACCCAACAAAGCAACAACACAGCAAAGGGGCAGTACTCCTCCTGGCAGCTCTTCCAGCTCTTCGTCTTGGCAGGTTCCTTGATTCCAGCGAGATCTAAATTCATGGGGTCAGGGCCCCAATATTTATATCCCAAATTCCTTTGTTCTCTGAAGGCAGAGAGGCCTTTGCCTAGTCCAAACCAGTTCTGGAGCACTTTGTTGACAAGTCTCCGTCCCTTCTTTCAGTGAGTAGGCCAGGGACATCAGACGCACCACAGGAGGTGGAGCCAGCATTGTGGAGGGAAGGCACTGTCCTATTCAGGGCCCAGGTGCGACCCCTCCCACCCATCTACAGGTCGATCTGGCTATTCAGCCCTGCGCTGACTCACCCTGTCTCCTGGCATCCCCCAGCCCCTGTCACTCACATTCCAGACAAGGAATACACAACCTCGCAGAGGCAGGCTTGGATGGTTAGGCAAGAAAATACCCACTTTCTAAAAGTGGTATTTTCAAACACAGAATGTTAAAACCAACCTTACTAAAAGCTGCGTTTTATCATTCTGAGTCCAGGCATACTAAACTCGAATTTCTACCATGTTCCCGGGGTCAGTTAGGATTATAAGCTGTAATAATCAAAACTGCCCGTTCTGGCCTAAGGGGAACAGGTAGCCTTGCAATAGTGAAAAACGAACTAGGCTGTAGTTCACTATCAGGACATGCCGCACACACCCGGGCATGTCCTACCTTTCGCGTACAACGCACCCTGCCCACAGGGGTACCTTGGGCCTACCTTAGGGGTGACTAACATGTAGCAAAGGGAAGGTTTAGGGACTGGCAAGTGTGTGCACTTGCCAAGTCGACATGGCAGCCCCAGGCTGCGCACAGGCTCTGCGATGGCAGGCCCGAGTTACACTTTACGGGCTGTTTGCGTGGGTGGCACAATCCAGTGCTGCAGCCCACCAACAGCATTTGGTCTATAGGCCCTGGCACTCGCAGTGCACTTTACAAGGGACTGACACATAAACCAAATAGGCCAATCATGGAAACACCAATCCATAACACATTTTATACAGGAGCACTTGCACTTTCCCACTGGACCGCAGTGAGGAAAGTGCGCAGAATCATCACACCAGCAAAAACAGAGTCAAAACCGGGAGGTCAGAAAGCAAAAAGTCAGGGGAAACACGCCAAAAGATGCCAAGTCTAACACATGCCAATACTGGTGCAGTTGAAGATTGCGATTCTCAGGGCAGGTTCTGCAACAATTGCATTGAGCTGGGCGCTTATACCCTCAGAGTTATTGAAGCGGTCAAAAATGAAGCCGCATTTTTGAAACTACAGAGGAAATTCCCCTTTATGGAAGAGATCTAGAACTTGTACAGAGTACCACAGTGAGGTTTCATTGACTTCAAATGCCATTGGTGGTGAAGGGACATTTCTATACATCATTGCAGGCCATTTCTCATACATTGTAAAATAAAAGTTCCTGAATTGCTCTTCAACATTGTTTTGCTTACCAAGTGGCAAGCACTCTAACATGGAACATGTTGCTTTGCCAAAGTCTCTAAAGGTGTCGCCCAGCCTACTCTCCAGGAGATGTTTCACATCTACACCAATTATGCTGAACACTTGGCAGACAAGGGTGTTTTCAGACTCTAGTTTTTTATTATGTCCACTATAGCAGTTATGTTTTCCTGTAAAAATCCAAGACTGCAGTAGAGTGTACTTTTTTTCACATCACTATCAATATGCGACCAAAGATCCTCACATTTCTTGCCTTTGGCATCATCACTCATCAAAAATTCTGTAAATGGTTGCCACATGGATAATATAGCATTCATAGCCCCTTGGACTGAGAACCATCAGCTAAGGGACACAGTTGGGATGACTCTTTCTTTGATGCCGCACAAAGCACGAAATGATAAATATTTGTGTTTTAGTTCCTGTGCATAAGAAAACAGTGCACCAGAATGGACTAAAAGTCGTAACTCTGAAGATTGTAAAGATGCTTTCAGCATACCATCTAACAAGTGGCAAGGATCTCTTACAGGGAAGCACTTCAGCTCAGGTACCAATTTTGACAGGTCATCACACAAACTTTTCATATACATAGCTGAATCACTCAAAGAAGAACAATATCACTACAATCTTTGTTGAACTTGGAAAGAACCTTTTTTGCAGAGCATTCCAAGTGACACTGCATTCCATGTTTTCCAAAAGTCTGGTGTCATGTTTTCACCACTATCCGAGATGCTTGGTAAAAGCTCTCTTTTCACATATACTTGTCACTTTACCTTGCATTGAATGTTTAAAGCCTGAGGTGTTGGCAATTCACCTACTATCAATACTGACTCACTAGAAACTGGGGGCTGATGTATTAAGAGTTTTTACCCATTCTCTGTGGGTAAATGTGATGACACATATTAGGAAAGATTCTTATGAAACCAGCCATTTTACCTATCAGTGAAAGAATCTAATGCAGCCAAAATATCAAATATGATTTTGATATTTCCTGATTCTATACGTTTATAAAATAATTAAAAAAGACTTAAAACATGCTTCTAAACCCTGCATCTTTAGACCAAAGACCACAAAACTGAAAAAAGCAAAAGGAAGAAGAAACAATATTTTAGTGGCATCCCTAAACAACAAAAATCAAGCAGAATAATGTTAGCCCAGTCTTTCTTACTGCCAGCTTGTATAACAAAGTTACATTTTACTGGCCCCTTCAGGAAGAAAAAAATTACTTTCACTCTCTTTTTCCTTTCTTTGAATGGCATTTAGTTTGTGGTTGTGCAGGTGTTTTTTCAGTGTTTATATGTTTTCACTGGTGAGGGCTATTTCTCTTTCAGTGGGGTTTTATCAGTTATTATAGGTTTAAACCTAAAACCAGACAGCCTAAACATAAACCATTAGTGAACTAAAAGGCAAGACATTGTGTTGTAAACCCTTTTTTGTAGTCTGTTAAATCAAACACAATAGGTGTTTGTACAATTGGTATACGGAACTCACATATTTGAAAGTGCTTTTATACTTGATAATGAAGGAAAAGAAGTTTTGGTGAAATAAAATATTTACCTAAGAACACACAGTCTAAGCGGGAAGGGGCCATTTATTCAGGTTTTTTGGTTTCACTTTGTATAAATTAGCCACTAAATGAATATCTATCTGACTTTACTGCTTTGTTTTTACCTCTGAGCAATTTTATATAGTGTAAATTCGACCCAAAGGTGTTGGAGTGCCTTTCATGAGCACTGGTTACATTACACATGATCATATTCATGTGTTTTTCTAGCACAGGGAGCAGTGGCGGCTAGCAATACGTAAATATGGGGTGGTGCAATGCGCCCAACTCTCCACACATGATGCTGCCGCCCGGTGCGGAACTGCTCTCCAAGCGATGGTGGTGTCCACGAGCAGGAAAAGGAAGGACTTCCCTTCCTGCCCAGTGGAACACAAATCCTGACCAATCCTGGAGCTGCAGAGCAGCTCCAGGATTGATGGGAGCAGGCTAACGCGGTGCTCATTTTGAGGCTGGGGGCCTGTGCTAGCAATCCCCCAGCTGTTTCACAGCCAGGGGATTGCTGGGTCTACAGTGCGCATGTCGGGCAGGCCGTAGCAAGACAGCCGGCCATCCTAACGTGCACTGAAAGGGGCAGCAATAATCCTGCAATAGCAGGATTCAGCCCCCCCTGCCTCATGCTCACGCTGTACACAGCGTGAGCTGGTGGCAAAAACAAAATTGCATTATTATGCCATTTAATTTATTAGTGTTTGCCCGCTGCTCTCACAGCAGGCGGGCAACGCTCCTCCGCCATTTAGGAGGAGCAGCCCCTGATGGGAGATTAAGTGATTTACCCAGAATTGGCAAGGAAAGATGGAAGTGAGAAAAAGACTGTAGAGTTTGAAAACAATGCAATTATTTTTTTAAAGGGTGCAGTGGGGTGAATGAGGCTAGTGAAAGATTTTGGCAGTGTTGACATGTTTTGTTCTGTTCATTACAAGCCTGATCGCATTCACAGATCTTATGGGTTTGTTGAAAACGATGTGCTTTTCCTGGTCTGTTTTAGTTTAGAACTCTAGTCGGAAACATTGTGTCCTTCACATGGATTAACTTTGAATCTCTATGCCCTAAAAAGCATAGTGTCGCCATTAACTACAGCTTGAAATGTTGTTGTTGGCACGTTACGTTGCTGTGATGCAAATCGAAAGTAACATAACATGCTCGACACCATTAGAATTGTGGAGAGATTACCAGTGGGAATGTTTTCCATCAGATCCGCTGGTGTCGCAGAGAACAAACACATGCAAAGCTCACATGGGTTGTGATGGCTCACCTGGGGTGGGGAGGGAGGTAGCACTGGGTGGAGTGACCCTACTATCTCGATCAAGGTCTCCCTCTCTTTTCACTCCTAGAACAGAATAGAAAGGATAGGAAGGTAATAAAAATAGACAAGACTGAGGCGCGCAGGTAATACAAGTGAAGCAAAACTGGGACATTGCATCCGACCCACCCGGGAGCTCACTTTGGAAACTTCAATGCATCTTATCTCTGTATGATATGGAAATAAACTGGAAGAGCCGAAGAATCATTCAAACGTTGACTAATTGTTTGTTTCTTAATAGTATTTCATCGAGAGCTCTACATCCCTCTTTCTTCCCTGCTTGCCTGAGTGGCAGAAGCCCTCGGACAATGCTAGCACCAAGGTCTTTGAGACGATAGATTTAGAGGTACCACGTTTCACTGCTGAACTGAAGGAGGTGTGAGAAAGGAATGTCCGTTCGTCTGTGCATGAAAGCCTCAAGTCCTGCTGCTGAACCAAGAATTTTCCCATAAGTGCACAATAGCGAGAAACGCTGCTTCTTTCAATGGCCTCTTAATTGGTAGCAGCAGCCACAGAAACAAAGGAAATGCACGACAACGGGGTCATTGCAAATTGTAGTACAAATTGCATTTAATCCCTCTCAGGCGTTTGTGGAGAACACGGCGAGCTTTGTGTACCCTGCTGCCTCCTTTCCGAGTAAGTGTTTTTCGTATACATTTGCCCAATTTAGAGAGCCATTTAGCTTTCTCTGGTGAATTCATTTAATAGCAAAATGTTTTGTCATTGCTTTCCACCTTCAGTTTGTGTGTGGTATGTGGCTGTCTGCATTCCTGAAAGCATATGGATGTTTGCATTGTCTGCTGTGCCTTAGTTGTCATCATGCTCCACTTTGCTTCTTTAATTCACCGTGGTAAAACTTTATTCATGGCAGGTTTCATCTTACTTTATTCCAGTTTTTGCAATTGAATTTCCATGTTAAGTATGGTGGAAGCTTATGTGGGAGGTTTTGTCCATTCACATTATTATTTCTGGTATTATTATTATTTTTAGTAGACTATGGTAATTTTGGGCGCTTCATTAAAGACCATGACGTGGCAGAGAGCCAATTATGTTTGGTACCGGGCTTGTGCACTACACCACAACAGATACCCAGGGGCCCTAAACTCCAACCCGAAATATGCGCCCCAGAAGGAGAGGGGAAACCTCTCCTACCTTGTTATGTTGTTTGTGTGGGGCTCAGTTTATCAGCGTGGTTATTTTTCATACGGTAAAAATATATGTTTTGTCTACGTAATCTAAATGTCAGCTAAGATTTCCGTTTTAAAATAGACACTATGTAGGTAAGATTTATATCATCGCCACAGGTTCATTTGTGCATTTACGGTGCCCACAGTCACGGATCTAGTACAGGTGACTTGAAAAATTGTGGAAACAGAGTAAACGCAACCTTTCGGCATTACGTTTGTGGTTTGTTTAATTTTATGAGTACAGATATAGATACACTTCATTCAACTCATTTCAGGTGGGTAGTACATCTCTGATGCAACAAAAGGTGACTCGTTTAGTTTACTTCTTGTGCCCCTCTCTATCCGGTACCTTCTGTAAAGTAGGAAACCACTTACCGGACCCTTTCACAAAAGCCAGCAATGTATTCAGCTAATGTTACAACATCCATTATTAAGTGCGCCATCATTTTCACCCAAGTGATTGGCGGTAGAGACATGTCCTATTAGACCATCTTTTATTTTGTCTAATGCTGCTAGAGCAGATTCGTAATGACTTTGCTGATGATAAACGTTTGTCCACCAGCAAATTACTACTACATCCATGATTCCGTTACCAACAGATTCAAGGTGCGCCCATCTACAGGAGGTAAAACCATGTGTTGACCATAAGACACTGAACAGCAAGAGTTTGGACTGAGCTCTAAATGACACTGTTAACAGCCCACAACGTGATGGGAGACCGGGCAGAGAGGAAGGGATGTTTAAAGCACGTTACACATTCATACTTGAAATAGTTTCATGGTTTTTAGATCGAGTGCAGTCACAGTACAAGATTTGAAATCTAAGCCCTGAGCACATACATATGAGTGTCCAAAGATTTTTGTATCCCAAATAATTTTCAAATCTTGAATCTTGTTTTTAAGCAGACTTCATTTTATTCATGTAGTCACATCAGCCTCCCACCAGCCAACACGTGTTTCGTCCTTGGGTTCAAGTCACCCTACGACTTCTTCAGGGCTGGAATAAGTCAAGCAAAATAACAAAATCACAATATACAAATATATTGTAAATCACACCTCACCACCGGTGATTCTGTTGCATTCCAGACCGTGAGTATCAAACTGGTACAAACCCAGAGGCAATTACATGTCTAAGACTGAAACAGCCCAAGATAACAGTATGTGCCCTATTTACAAGTTAAGGTACACCAAACCCATAGTGTTCACAAAGGCTACTGCCACCATGAAAGTTAATGAAACTTGTCATGCAGTATACGCGAAAAAGTAAAGTAGCGTGTCTTAAGTACAGTATCAAAAAATAAGATGCCTGTCTGATGTAAATATCAACCTGGATGAGGGAAAGTAAAGTGTGTCAATACACAAGAGTATACGTGCCTTAAACCGTCTTAAAAACCCCTAGTAACTCTCACACCTACCTCCAATATATGATAATCCTATCTGTTACGTCATGTTTGTAGTGCCAATCCAAAAAAAAGGTAGAAGTTCGTGTATCAGTTGTTGACTATTCCTACAATATAAACAGACACATGTCTCCGTCTAGTCCATGAAAAGATATGCATCTTCTAAGATGTTCGACATACATAACCCACTATTTCAAAGAAATACAAAGAGTAAATTGAAAACCATATAGGTGTCCGTAGTACATACCAAAAGCACCTCAACTGAGTCCTTACATAATATTTAAGATGAATTAATGCGAGTATGCTGTAGTAACCATACCGTTATTCAAAAATTATCAAAGTACCAAGTATTATCGCAACAAAAATCATATCTAACGCGCTAAAATCATAATACAAAGTCCATGATCCCCATAGTTGAGACACCCCATCCCGACTTACTATAGTGAACAACCCGATATGCCGCAATGCTTACCCGAGTACAGGAAACGAAGTCCACCAAAATCCTTATGATCCGTACTGGCGTGCAAGCGCCATTACTATGGTTCCATGTGCATTTAAATACGGCTTCCTTGTGACTTCTAGAGTCACCCGCCATCTTGGTACAGTGAAGAAACGATCAAAAGGGACGACGGACCAAACTATCTGCGCCATCTTGAAGTATGAAATTATACGAATTACTCAATGCCTCTGTCATTGATAAAATATCCCTGTCCTAAGGCACCCATAATCCGGATGCCTCAATAGGCTTAACAAATAAAACGGCCTATTCGTGCCATCTTATGGTATAGAGAGTGTATGTAATACTCAATACCTATACCAAAACCAGGTGTCACGTGTCCAGTAAACACGTGTTCTTGCCACAATCAGTCTCCAACAGAGCAACTCTCGACCCGTCATAAATCATGCGCCATATTAAAGTGTGTATTTCAAGTCCGTGACTAATATAAAAAACAACCAAAACACGTATTACATCCCAAATAACCACAAATCTTAATAAATTAAGTATTTATGCATCCTGAACCAACATGTAATCAAGCCACAGCAAATAAATCTACCGGTCCTCGCCCCAACAGTAATTTAGGTGCAAAGTTCGTCAATAATGGACAGAGTGCCATCTATAGATCCAACAAAAAAACTAAAATTGTAAAATATAATAAACATATAAAAACCAACCCTCATCCTAACATAATGGATCCCTGAAAAAGGAAGAAACTGTATAAGCCTCAGGTATAAAGTCTTTAGAGATGTATTAGTCTATAAAATCATTCTATACTTATTGATTCCCAGGGGCAGTAACCCTAATGGACACTTTACAAAACGTTTTGCCATGTGTATAAAATGACATGAGTCTATGAAAATGCAAATCACAATACAAGACGATATTTAATTAATAATTATTTGCCAGGTTATAGTCGGATTATAGAGACCTGCAGGATCAAAAAATAATAATAAAATCGTAAAATATATAGACAGCCATATAGTCACATAGGGCAGGCATCATACTTCACCTATCCCCCACGAAATAGTGGAGCTCTTGGTCTGTGTTCAATCCCGATTCTACTACATTTAAACGTAATATCCATTTTGATTTACATCTTCTGAGGGTTAATTCCCTATTGCCTCCCCTGGGGTCCCGTGGAATATGATCTATACCAAAAAATTCCAAATTTCTGTGTATGCCTTGTTGTCTACACTCATTTATGTGTGCCGCTACCGGGTATCTCAAGTCCCGCATCTTTACAGCCCTCGGGTGCTCCTGAATCCTCTCCTTGTGTAACCTGATGGTGCTCCCAATATACATAAGTCCGCATTTACACACAATAGCATAAACAACATATTTTGTATAACACGTAATGTTATGACAAATTTTGTATTACTTCACTTTTGAGTCAACGAAAATAGTAGTTTTGTCTCGAGTCCATCGACAAACAGTACAATGACCACACTTGTAAAAACCCAAGGTATGTGGTGTCAACCAATTCTCATGTGAATAAGACAGTGGATAGCTTGGACATAGTATAGATCTCAATGTACGTCCTCTCCGATAGGTCACCGAGGGGTAATCGGTCAAGACCTCATCCAATGTTGTCACTCTTTAGGAGATGCCAATGTTTGCAAAGACTTTTACGATATCTGATCGACATGTTGTTAAAATCTGCAATATGTCGCACTACCTTGGGCTCCTGTTTCTTATCTGGATGATGTTGTAATGTATGTAGTCTGTCCATTCTTTTGACTCTGCTAACAGCCGTCCTGACTGTGTGTATATTGTGACACCTGGCTATAAACCTTTCTTCCATGTCCTGCAGGCATGCTAAAAAAAACAGTTTCATCGCTGCAATTACGCCTGGCCCTTAGCATCTCTCCAAAGGGAATTGCGTCAATCTGACTCCGGGGGTGTGTACTTGAGGCATGAAGCGTAGAATTACATGAGGTTGACTTACGAAAAAGTTTCCTGTGTAGTACATTATCAACAACATAGATCTCGAGATCCAATAATTCAATACGTTCCTGGCTCCATTTACTGGTAAACCTGATATTTACCTCATTAGAATCCAAATAGGTAACGAAATCCCTCAATTGTGTCTCATTGCCTGACCAGATTAGCAGGCAATCGTTAATGTACCGCCCCCACTACAGGATATGGTCTATCCATTCTGAGCCCCCCAGGGCCCCAGATGTGTCCCTCCTTGAAAGCCCCCATAAAGAGGTTCGCATAGGAGGGAGCAAACCTGGAGCCGGTGTCGGGAATTGGGGGACCTACAGAGAGGATCTCAAAATATGTTGACTTATTTTTACAAACATATGTAGAAAAACTGCCCTCCTACATAAGGGATACTAAGCATGTCTTAAATGTGTTACAGGACTTACAATGGGATTCAGGATTATGGTTGAGCACACATGATGTTACTTCTTTGTACACATCAATCTCACATGAACAAGGCATACGTTCATTGACGCGTTTTGTTAATACTAGATCTGCAATTTATTATGACCAAACACAGATGCTATCAACTATGACGAGGTTAATATTGGAAAATAATGTGTTTTTTATTTGACCAGACATGGTACAGACAGCTGCAGGGGACTGCCATGGGCTCCAGGTTTGCTCCCTCCTATGCGAACCTCTTTATGGGGGCTTTCGAGGAAGGACACATCTGGGGCCTCAGAATGGATAGACCATATCCTGTATTGGGGGCGGTACATTGACGATTGCCTGCTAATCTGGTCAGGCAATGAGACACAATTGAGAGATTTTGTTACCTATTTGGATTCTAATGATGTAAATATCAGGTTTACCAGTAAATGGAGCCAGGAACGTATTGAATTTTTGGATCTCAAGATCTATGTTGTTGATAATGTACTACACAGTAAACTTTTTCGTAAGCCAACCTCATGTAATTCTACGCTTCATGCCTCAAGTGCACACCCCCGGAGTCAGAATGACGCAATTCCCTTTGGAGAGATGCTAAGGGCCAGGCGTAATTGCAGCGATGATACTGTTTTTTTAGCATGCCTGCAGGACATGAAAGAAAGGTTTATAGCCAGGGGTTTCAATATACACACCGTCGGACAGCTGTTAGCAGAGTCAAAAAAATGGACAGACTACATACATTACGACATCATCCAGATAAGAAACAGGAGCCCAAGGTAGTGCGACATATTGCAGATTTTAACAACATGTCAATCAGATATTGTAAAAGTCTTTGCAAACATTGGCATCTCCTAAAGAGTGACACAACATTGGATGAGGTCTTGACCGATTACTCCTCGGTGACCTATCGGAGAGGACGTACATTGAGATCTATACTATGTCCAAGCTATCCACTGTCTTATTCACATGAGAATTGGTTGACACCACATACCTTGGGTTTTTACAAGTGTGGTCATTGTACTGTTTGTCGATGGATTCGAGACTAAACAACTATTTTCTTTGACTCAAAAGGGAAGGAATACAAAAATTTTCATAACATTACGTGTTGTACAAAATATGTTGTTTATGCTATTGTGTGTAAATGCGGATTTATGTATATTGGGAGCACCATCAGGTTACTCAAGGAGAGGAAACAGGCCTGAGGGCTGTAAAGATGCGGGACTTGAGATACCCGGTAGCGGCCCACATAAATGAGTGTAGACAACAAGGCATACACAGAAATTTCGCATTTTTGGGTATAGATCATATTCCACAGGATCCCAGGGGAGACGATAGGGAATTAACCCTCAGAAGATGTGAAGCAAAATGGATATTACGTTTAAATGTAGTAGAATTGGGATTGAATACAGACCAAGAGCTCCACTATTTCGTGGGGGATAGGTGAAGTATGATGCCTGCCCTATGTGACTATATGGCTGTCTATATATTTTACGATTTTATTATTATTTTTTGATCCTGCAGGTCTCTATAATCCGACTATAACCTGGCAAATAATTAATTAAATATCGTCTTGTATTGTGATTTGCATTTTCATAGACTCATGTCATTTTATACACATGGCAAAACTTTTTGTAAAGTGTCCATTAGGGTTACTGCCCCTGGGAATCAATAAGTATAGAATGATTTTATAGACTAATACATCTCTAAAGACTTTATACGTGAGGCTTATATAGTTTCTTCCTTTTTCAGGGATCCATTATGTTAGGATGAGGGTTGGTTTTTATATGTTTATTATATTTTACAATTTTTGTTTTTTTGTTGGATCTATAGATGGCACTCTGTCCATTATTGACGAACTTTGCACCTAAATTACTGTTGGGGCGAGGACCGGTAGATTTATTTGCCGTGGCTTGATTACATTTTGGTTCAGGATGCATAAATACTTAATTTATTAAGATTTGTGGTTGTTATTTGGGATGTAATACGTGTTTTGGTTGTTTTTTTATATTAGTCATGGACTTGAAATGCACACTTTAATATGGCGCATGATTTACGACGGGTCGAGAGTTGCTCTGTTGGAGACGGATTGTGGCAATAACACGTGTTTACTGGACACGTGACACCTGGGTTTGGTATAGGTATTGAGTATTACGAACACTCTCTATACCATAAGATGGCACAAATAGGCCGTTTTATTTGTTAAGCCTATCGAGGCATCCGGATTATGGGTGCCTTAGAATGACAGGGATATTTTATCAATGACCGAGGCATTGAGTAATTCGTATATTTTCATACTTCAAGATGGCACAGATAGTTTGGTCCGTCGTCCCTTTTGATCATTTCTTCACTGTACCAAGATGGCGGGTGACTCTAGAAGTCACAAGGAAGCGGTATTTAAATGCATGTGGAACAATAGTAATGGCGCTTGCACGCCAGTACGGATCATAAGGATTTTGGTGGACTTCGTTTCCTGTACTCGGGTAAGCATTGCGGCATATCGGGTTGTTCACTATAGTAAGTCGGGATGGGGTGTCTCAACTATGGGGGTCATGGACTCTGTATTATGATTTTAGCGCGTTAGATATGATTTTTGCTGCGATAATACTTGGTACTTTGATAATTTTTGAATAACGGTATGGTTACTACAGCATACTCGCATTAACTCATCTTAAATATTATGTAAGGACTCAGTTGAGGTTCTTTAGGTATGTACTACGGACACCTTCATGGTTTTCAATTTACTCTTTGTATTTCTTGGAAATAGTGGGTTATGTATGTCGAACGTCTTAGAAGATGCATATCTTTTCATGGACTAGACGGAGACATGTGTCTGTTTATATTGTAGGAATAGTCAACAACTGATACACGAACTTCTACCTTTTTTTGGGATTGGCACTACAAACATGAGGTAACAGATAGGATTATCATATATTGGAGGTAGGTGTGAGTTACAGGGGGTTTTTAAGACGGTTTAAGGCACGTATACTCTTGTGTATTGACACACTTTACTTTCCCTCATCCAGGTTGATATTTACATCAGACAGGTATCTTATTTTTTGATACTGTACTTAAGACACGCTACTTTACTTTTTAGCGTATACTGCATGACAAGTTTTATTAACTTTCCTGGTGGCAGTAGCCTTTGTAAACACTATGGCTTTGGTGTACCTTAACTTGTAAATAGGGCACATACTGTTATCTTGGTCTGTTTCAGTCTTGGACATGTAATTGCCTCTGGGTTTGTACCAGTTTGATACTCACGGTCTGGAATGCAACAGAATCACTGGTGGTGAGGTGTGATTTACAATATATGTGTATATTGTGACTTTATTATATTGCTTGACTTATTCCAGCCCTGAAGAAGTCGTAGGGTGACTTGAACCCAAGGACGAAACACATGTTGGCTGGTGGGAGGCTGATGTGACTACATGAATAAAATGAAGTCTGCTTGAAAACAAGATTTAAGATGTGAAGATTATTTGGGATACAAAAATCTTTGGACACTCATATGTATATGCTCAGGGCTTAGATTTCTTATTAAGTGTATTTAGGGTGCTGGGTTGACACCCTTTCCTTTTTGAGCACTACCTACAACCGGAGTTTCAAACAATTGGGGTGACATAGACTCGGCGCCGTATTGCCCCAATCACCCCTCCTTTTGTAATTGACAGTACAAGATTTTGCATTTCTTGCTGTTTGTGCATCAGCGAAGATATTCCTTTTCATCAGACTGCTGGATCACTATTTAATTGCATCCACAATAGCAGTGCTACACTACTGAGTTTGCGCGTGCCACAACACAGGACTTTAAATCTCAATGAGGCACGCAACCTTGATTACCCTCCATGTCTTACATTATTCTATAATTCCAACTGATGCTTTGATTAATATAGTTTATTTTAATCAAATGGGTAAAGTATCTCTCTATAGTTAAATGTTGTACCTGTTCATGCTTCTGCAAGCAGCTGAACGTTTGGTTCTATTATCAGTACCACTCCCTCTTTAACAAGGTTTACTTGATATGGTCTGATAGCGCCATGAAACCTCAGTGTTAATACAGTTTACAAATATCCCTTTCTAAATATACCATCATCTGCTCTTTCCATGAGATAATTTTACTGTGGATTTTATATACTCCTCTAACCAGTAGTTTTCACTCTTGACATAAATCTTCTTGGAATCCAACTATCAGACACTGATGTCAATATCAGTAGACACCCAACTTTCCCTAAGAATCATATCAAACAAGGATATCATCTGGTTGAAGACGTGGCTCGTAAATACTGAAGTCTGGCTGTCTAGAGCTCATGTTAAGTTGATTTCAACTAAGTCCAAGTTTTTCTTCTTAGCTATTGCCAGCAAATAGAGCAGTTCCAGAAGTAGCTGAATAGAATGAACCTGGATAACTTGAATGCAGGAGACTCTCACAACAGGTCCCTTGGCTTTCTCATAGACCACAACTACATCTTCAAAACACACACAACATTTATAACCAATACCAGCTTGGAATGGCATTTCCTGCTTTGAATGGTGAAACCTTCCCTTTCAGAAGGTGATTTCAGGTGCCCATGCACTCACAGTGTCTGTCACACCTTGGTAGAGAAACACCCTAATCACCGGAATTGAAACGCACCCCACTCGACCCTGAAGAGCAACATCTATGCCACGCCATCAGTGATTTCGAAAGATTCCATAGAATAGCATTTATGCTCAAAGATCTGTACTGGTTCTTCCTGCCACCTGTAACTGTTTCAAAATCGTCTGCATCGTATACAATATGGTCCATGATAGTACTGCTGGTTATTGGGCTTTCAAATACAAGGCCTCAGCAGAGTCCGACAAAAGCGAAAACAGTCTTGGTGGATTAGAGTTGAGAGAAATCCATGAAGGAGAAAAATGCCAAGATTTCTTCCCAAGGCATTGAAATGCAATCCTGGTAGGAATCCATCAGGGTCCGTCCGTCCTCTGCCTTTGATACGGAGATCAATACATTACTCTACAGCCAATATCTTAACAATATGTAACTTCAAGTTAAAGTACCTCTAAACGAATGCCAACTCTCCACCAGTCCCCTCCTCTTTAACTATTCATGGCTACCAATTATTCAGCATTCTAACAACCTCCTCCCTGCTCCCAACGTTACACTGCATCCATCCTTACCTCCGCAAATGCCTCTGTGTTGCTTCACATTCCCTGTGCAGGGCTTTGTAGCTAGGTTTGTGATATATATGCTCACATACATACCAATAGTATATATTTGTGTTCTGCCTTAGTAAAACAGACACTAAAAAAACAAATATTTGTCACTCGGGAAAGAAACTAGACTGCACTGATATTCAACTCTACTTTGTATTCTAGAGAAGATTTTTTTTATTGAAAAGCAAACCAGTATCTAGGCTCTCTGCCGTGGTGAACCACTATAGGCTATTGCAAGAATGAATTAAATACCTACTAATATATTCTTAATAGCGTACCACTGGAAGATGACAGTACTGCACTTATTCGAAGGCTGATATAAAAACTAATGTATCCAATTACGTCTGGTATGCAAGTCAAAGCAATATTCAAAAACTATATCTGTAATGGGACAAAGTGCACTGTATTCTCATAAGTGGTACATAAACCGTTGCAAACCATGCAATTCTCCAACGTGGGGTACAGTAGGATTTCCTTAGTCTCTCAGACTGCAGCATATATGCCAGTTTACAGCTGGTCATTGCAGTCGTCCGGAAACTGAAACTGCGGATCGGAAGCAGCTGCCCAAGCTTCCTCAGTTCAGCACCTCTGAGTCTCAGTACCAATGTGGAAAAAAGCACTGCAACATCTTTGCAGTAAGATCAGGACTGGGGGATGGATGAACATTGTGGCAAGTTACACTGTGCCTGCACACCCACTTCTACACAGCACTGATTTCAATAGGAGAGAATCCTGTCAAGTATGTATTGGCAGTCTCCATTACAAAGAAGAAAGTGGTAGTGGTACCTGAGCATCCGGTCCTTCAGCCGCAAACACAGATTTTGGTTCTTTGTGAAATCTGACCAAGAGGGTTGCGTTGCTGTGATTTTATTTTCAGGAAAGATGTCTGTGTTTTGCTGCGGGACAGATTCCTCAGGAAATACTTTGCTCTATAGAGGGAGCCTATAAGTCAGTGGCGGCTCCTCCGCTAAGGCAGAGGAGCATTGCCCCACTGCTTTTAAGCAGTGTCACTAAAGGAAAACTAAAATGATAACTCTGTTATTATCATTTTATTTTTTCCTTGTTGTGGCAGCTTTGCGGGTGGGACGGAGTGTGGCTGCTCTGCTGACAGAGCAGGGGAGGGTAGGGGCCGTTTGCATTACCTAAAGTGCGCTTGACTGTTTGGCTGGCCCTCTGGGGCCGGCCAAACAGTCATGCACACTTTGCATGTTCTCCATGCAGGCTGCATTACAACATGCATGGAGAACATGCACAGCCTCCCAATCTCTGGATGAGCACCGATCCACGGCGCTCAGACCAATCACAACGCTGCATTGCAGTGTTGTGATTGGCTATCGGGAGACTGGGAGCCCGCTGCATCCTGCTTCCTGCCCTGGAAGCGGGGAAGAGGACCGAAAGGAGGCGACGGCAGATGTGTGGATTTGGGGGCCCCTCCCCTTAGGGACCACCCAAAGGTGCAGAGCCACTTTTCGTCCTCAGGTCCAGAAACAAAGTGAGACCAACACTGGAGCACCGAGAGAAAGGATATTTATTTTAGTCTCATGAGAGAGAGAGCATCAGCAGCAGACACCCGTAGCTATCTAAGGAGGCAATCTGAACACAGCAGAGCCTTCATAGTTCTTATAACCTTAACCCACCCCCCCTTTTCCCTCTGCGCACGAGCTGACAAAGAAGACAAAGTCAGGAGAGGTGTACGTGAAAAAACACATCAGCAGTTGTTCCATGTGACGGTTGAATGATCGCCACAGGCATACGGAGAAGAACGTAGCTTTCTGCAAAACACAAGAAACTTCTCGCTTCGGGAAGTCACATAGGAGTCAGATGACTCGTGAGGCACAGAAAGGGCAAACAGGGGTGAACATTCCTAAACACAAGCTGTTGTATGCAGAGACAAGATGGGGAAAAGAGTACAAAATGGCTGAGCGAGTGTCAAGGTAAAGAATACATTTTCCACAGTCCCTCCTGTTGACAGGAGCGAAGCAATTTAGTCAACAATAATGTCCATCAATTCTTGTATCTGTTGGGCCATCATAATTTTGTCATTTTCGGAGTGGCCATGGATAGGGGGAGGTTTGAGAGCTTGAGCACACAAACTGCACAAGGGAGGCCCACAGTGCAGGCAAAGGCAGCAACAAAAGGGAAGCGCAACAGGAATAAGGAGAAACATGAGTATACACATTTATTCTCAACATATTGCTAACTTCTTGGTCTAATACATATTGGGCGTTCACATTCTTAACGTTACGTTTGGTAGGCATACAAGCAGTGATACAAAGGGAACAAATCATTGGACCACATTGTATACATAAGCAACATAACAGCAGGATCGCAAAGAATATACATAAGATTGTCAACAGTTTCCAGCCCCAAGTAACAAACAATGTCCCTAACTTAACCAGCCAATTAAAGTCTAAGTTACTATATCGGGATGAATTTCAGTGGTTGTTTTAGGCCGATTAGAAATAGCCAACAGCACATGTTGGATGCAATGTCTACATAAAAACATTTTTAATAAACTTTCCAGTGTTCTTATTTATGAGGGCTAGGGTACCAATGATATGTTCAGGAGGAGGGTAGAGTAGCATTTTTCAACTTTTCAAAAAAACGTTTCTCTTGCAGAATAAACATTCCTAATGCAAATATTAAAGCAACTAGACATATTGTCACAAAGGGCTGCTCCTCCTCAAAAATGGGACGACCAAAGGGGTACATTGCTAAAAAGTACTTGAAGAATAGAAGCCGCTGTACAACCAGCCAGAGGGGAGTCTTCTCCCTGTGTCCGTCTGAGCCTCACAGGCAGGCTCCTATAAAAGTTATTTTCCAACGGTGGAGCTGCACAACTTGCAACTCAAGAAAACAATCACGGCCCAGTTTTAAGGGAAAAGTTTCTTCTTTCAGGATAGGGTAATCACCCTCCGGGGCAAACACCCTCAACGATCCTGTCCAGTGTCTTAGGCAGTGCACCAGTTTTCTTCACTTTAATCTAACAGGCACCAAAGGCACAGCACCTCTACCCTGAACTCAAGTCCTTCCCTAACTCCTATGTTGCTCTGCTGGCGCACTGCTCTTTTGTTGGGGCCAAAGATTGTACCCAGTGTGCTCAGACACCTCTCGATCAACAAACAGAGGTGCAGACTTGCATTCACTTGGGGACCAGGTCTCAGAGGCCTGATGTTGGAATATCTGAGGCAACCCTTGTTTCAAAAGGGGTCACCTCAAGCAAAGCCTCCTTGCCGTCCTTGTCGGTTTGTGACTCTCTCAGCTGGGCATCAAAAGCTGGATCCACGCAAAGAATTGCTCTGTCCTGATTTGTGACCCCACCTTTCATCCAAGACAGTGGCAGGGGTACACACTTCACATCCCAGTGCTTTCGGCCTTCTACCTTCACTGCGGTCCTAGTTGCCAGCAATGCCTGTGCTGGTTCCCTTTACCTCGACTCCAAGCTGGATCGGCGCTGATTCCCCAGGCTGAATCTGATGTTGGGGCCCCTCTGGCAATGGTTGTAGGGCAGCAGATATCTATTGGTGGTCAGAACAAAAGATCTTTAGACACGGCATACAAATAATCTATCAACAGAGAGGATACTCTATTAGCAAGGCACCCAAGAACCACTTCATCTATCTGAGAGTAAAAAAAAAACCTGGACCTATTAGCGAGTATAAAAGGAACTTTTTGGTGAACTGACAAGAGTAAAACGTATAGTTCACTACACTTAACCTTCCACTACTTGTCAAACACTTCTAAAATTATTTTTCTTATGTAAAAACACCTTCATTTTACGCTTAGGACCATGCTCTCATGTTATAGGCGCAGCGGGAAAATCTAAAAACTGCTAATTTAACAGGGATTCTTATTACATTAATCTTAACAATTTTAAAACAGTATTACTGAATAGCCAATTAGATGTCTCATAGCCGTTCCTAGACAGCTTAGACAGGCTTAAGAGAGTGTGAGAAAAAGAGAGAGAGAGAGAGAAAACATAAATTTGCTTACCCTTAATTTGCACAGGAGCTAATGTCCTTAATCTCCTCCCCCATGCGACAGTAGGTAACCTGAAACAGGTGACCTCCTGTCGTCATTGGCAGCTGAGCACAAACAAACTTGTAGGAGGTAAACAGCACAGTGAGCTAATTAGAAAACATTAATAACCAACTACCAATTCCTTTAGCAATTGTACTAGTTTAACATGAGGGCGCATGAATGTAAACTGAATTTCATTGCCTCCTTATTATAGCCCTTGCAATGTAATTCTCATGTCTGTACAGCTACTCATTGCATAACTTTGTAAGTGCCCTAAGATTCAGTAATATTGTCATTGCTAGAGAAACTAATATTCACCTTTTTAATTTTGATGCACAGTATATTTTAACCACTGAGACATTGAAATCTTGACACACACTTGGCACAAGATAATTTTCTACAGTGCTAAATATTATTGAATTGTCACAATTGTGTTATTAGACATTATACGGATCACAATTATGTAAAAAAGAATTTTAGTGCAATAACTTTTAATAATTTTTTACATGTAGTCAGTTTTTTGTTTTTTTTTTCTATGAGGCCTATTTTTTCCTATTGAGTGTTAATTCTAATATTTCTTTACCATTGTTGCAATCTTCACACATCTATACTTTGTTACTATTTTACTTTTAATGGTAGCTTGCAGCTGCTTAGCATATGTTACATAATTCATTCCTTGAATTTTAAAATGTAATTCTTTCAATGACATTTGCAGAACAAAATTACGACAACAAACCAAATTGAGTTCATTCCAGACATTTTCAAGAAGGGGGTCACACACTCAGAACACACAACACTGCTAGGCAAGCCATTCTCACACAAAAAACATAGTCACTACTCACTGAAACAAGTACTTCACAAGCATCACCACCGGTGTCAGTCCACAAACCATTTAGACACTCAAAAAAAAAACAATTAACCCACAAATCAACACTTAGGACAAAAGCAAGAGACAGCCCACAGACTGTATTCAAACCAAACCATTTGTAGATACCAATTGTAAGTCATATTTACAAAAAGAGCTCTCAAAAATAGTACAGAGACTACACCAAGACAAATAGACAGCCAAAAGGCTGTGCCATGTTAAAAAAAAAAAAAAAAAAAAACAGGCTCGCGCCTCAGACCTGTTCCAATAATACACCAAATTACCAGTTTGGTTGGCAGAACACTCAAAAGCGCTCCATATCACCACTTATGAATTTTACTAAGTGCGTAGATCAGGATCCTTTTTAGTGTATTTGTTCCACAGTGTACTATACATTATGGAAGAAATACCATATTTAATGTACATAAACCTATTAGGTATCCCTCTAGGGAGTCAGCTGAGTACTTTGTAAATCCATATTGGTACCACCAAGACAGCAACACTTTCTACGAAGTGTGCTAGGAGCAGGCATGCCAAAAATATTATAGCATATATAATATTATAATCCAAGGGGTACTTAACACAAAGTGTACCGTTCAAGACTTAAAATTAGAGAAAAATCTCCTCATTACCTGCCTTCATTTGCTGCAGCAAACAAACAAACAAACAAACCAGAATCTTGGCCAAGCTAATCCAAACAAAAAGTGTTGCTACAGCAACCTTACCAAACCAAAGTCTCCAGCTTCCAACTGCCAAGTTCTGAGTGACCTAACGGTCGTTTTGAAATACTCACGCCAAAGAAGATCTCAGTCGGGAGCGGTCAACACCTGGAGGGTCAGATCGGGAAAACCGGAAAACACGTTGGTCTGCAAAGACAAAGGGTCTCCTCATGCAGGGTACCTTCCTCAGTGGATTCCTGCCTCCCGTCAAGACCACTCCCTTGGATGGCCGCTTCTCCGATGAGGTCCATCAGCGGGGGGTAGAGGGGGAGGGACGTGATATGGTGGTGGCGGGGGGTGTAGGAGTAATTCGTCCTCATTGGGGTCTGACTGTGCCAAGGGGGTATATCGCATAGGATACTGGCCAGAGGCATCTAGCCGGTGTTCTCTATCTAAACAGGCAATATTCGAAGCCACCTTTTCTTGTTGTAATTCCGCCAATTTTTGTTTCTCTGATTTCCATACTGCCTTCTGGGATCAAGCCTGAGCTCTCCTCTCCCTTTCTATAATTTCCTTCTTCCATAACCCCAAGGAATCAAACATGGATTGTCTAGATCTGCGCCTATTCAATTGGGCTTCTACTGCCTCTATTTTCTGAGGGTCAAAAGAGCCATATTTTGGCCAGGTACTATCCCAATCCTTTGACGTGTATTTGTTCCATAATGTGCTGTACATTATGGGAGAAATACCGTACTTTATGTACATTTCTTTATTCGGGGTACCCTCCGGGGAGCTGGGTGACTTTCTTCCAAAACATCTGACTGGGATATACAACAGCATATCCGTTCAAATTTACTACACACGGGCATGTTTTCAATTGTTTCTACCAAACCTTTTTCTTATTATCAAAAATCCTGTATTGAACAAAAAGTCCACATTACCCGCTTGCCTTCAATCTTTGCAAAGAGTGAATCTAAAAAAATGAAACCATAACGAATCAGAACTATAACCAGAACATAAGGGTGTCGCAATTCAGCGACCCTACCAGAATATTTTGTCTCGTCCTCCAGGTGGTCTCTTACTACAGAAATCGTCCAAATCTATCAAGGGCCACAGTCAGGACCGGCACCATTTAAGGGGGTCTTCGCGGATGGAGAGAAAGTTGGGTAGTGGCTACGAAGACGAGGGACTCTCTGCATAGGTGCACCCCACTACCGTCCGTTCAATCTTCTTCGTTGAGACCCCTCGACTGGGCAGCCGCGTCTCTGATGGGTCCCTGTTCTTGGGCGCCAATTGTGGATTTGGGGGCCCCTCCCCTTGGGGACCACCCAAAGGTGCAGAGCCACCCTTCGTCCTCGGGTCCAGAAACAAAGTGAGACCAACACTGGAGCACCGAGAGAAAGGATATTTATTTTAGTCTCATGAGAGAGAGAGAGCATCAGCAGCAGACACCCGTAGCTATCTGAGGAGGCAATCTGAACACAGCAGAGCCTTCATAGTTCTTATAACCTTAACCCCCCCCCCCTTTCCCTCTGCGCATGAGCTGACAAAGAAGGCAAAGTCAGGAGAGGTGTATGTGAAAAAACACATCAGCAGTTGTTCCATGTGACGGTTGAATGATCGCCACCGGCATACGGAGAAGAACGTAGCTTTCTGCAAAACATAAGAAACTTCTCGCTTCGGGAAGTCACATAGGAGTCAGATGACTCGTGAGGCACAGAAAGGGCAAACAGGGGTGAACATTCCTAAACACAAGCTGTTGTATGCAAAGACAAGATGGGGAAAAGAGTACAAAATGGCTGAGCGAGTGTCAAGGTAAAGAATACATTTTCCACAGATGGCAGACAGGTAATTGTGTATTTTAAAAAAATATACATTTAATTCCCTTCTCCTCCCCCCCTCCCCCCATCCGCTGCGACTCACCCCCCACCGCCTTCAAATACCAGCCGCCTCTGCTTTAAGTGCAACACAAACAGTGCCGTCTTAACGCATGGGCACGCTGAGCAGTTGCCCGGGGCCGCACGAGCATAGTGACCCCATGCAGATCAGAATTTAACACTAATTTTCCGTTAAACCTTTTTATTCCTGTGAGTGGTTGTGCAGGCAGGGCCCAGTGCACTGCTTTGTACGGGGGCCATTAATGCAGTTAAGACGACCCTGAAACAAGCATTGATTTAGTCAGGCATACACGTTTTAGATGCTGCCCACTCCACAAGAAGTTCATATTTTGTCCCCTTTCTGTTTCGAGTGCTACTAGTATCCCAGTTTTACAAGCCTTCAGCTGATTGCACATGGTCCTAGTTAAGAACTAGAGTGATATCTTTGCTCAAAGGATGCGCCAGTTCAGGGCTTTGTGCTTCTAGGCCAACCAGCTTTGGAATCTTTCCCTTTCTTATTCAGTAGGTAGAACGCCTTCATGACAGTGCTTCTTATCTCATGTATCTTCATGCATGTACATTCTGTATTCCGTTGAGTTAGTCATGAATATATTGAGGTTTTCATTCTTTGCAATGTTGTAAATTGTGACTGTTCACTTCATTTTAATACAAGTACTACAGTGGTTTTCACACTTGTACTTTTAGGGTTCTGTTACAACAAGCACACACTGAGAAAGGCTGTGGTTTGAAGAAATAGATTTTTGATTGTATTAAACACTGCCTCTGCAATATTCTGTAAATTGGGGAAGTGGTAGTAAATCAACTAAAATCTTCGATGCAAAGTGAGAAGTTGACTTTATGTAGCAAGCAAAACCTGTACATATTGGATTAGTAATTGTTCATAAGTTTAAGGCTGTGCTTAGTATTTGCTTAGCATTCAAGATCACCCTCTTCTGTACTCTGGTTACCCTCCTGGGTTGTTGTTTTTTTCATTATTCTTTTCTTGTACAGTAAATATTTTTATGTATTGGGTATTGTACATTATTTTGTTTGTTGCACTTAGAAGCTATGTGCCTGGCAGTGATACATAGAAGAATTAATGAACAAACAAATATACTATTTTTCTACTTTAAGCTGTGTTAAGAATCTTTGTGTGGAGGGGGCTAGGCTGCAGTTGATCTGTATATGCATTAGGCCTGCATGACTGCTACACAGGGCTACATTCTTTGTTAGTATCTCACACACACTGCTGCGCCCAGAGTCTTATCACAGCTCTTTATTGCAGTTCCCTTTTGTACATTGTATATCATGTTATTGAACCTTACACTATTTTTACCTGTTCAGGAGTAGGCATGGGGGAAGGGGTGTCTTTGAACTTTGCATCTGTTGACAATTGTGCTTCACCTCTTCGGTCTGTAAGGGAGCTTTTCTCTTAGGTGCCCGGTTTATACGAGACGTGTGTGAAAGAGAAACACCCACTGCTGGAGGCCAGGCTGTACATGATCCATTTTTGAAGGAAGCTTGCACTACTGAGCCGAGGCTGCTATCACTGTGCTATGTGAATGAAGCTTGCATGAATTCTACTCATGGGTCTATTCTCTGTGAATAACACATAGTGTTATATGAGCCATGCCTGGCATCTTTTACTGCAGCTTCCTATTACATGTTGTATATCCTGTGAATGCACCTTGCACTATTCTTATCTAATCGGACCCTCCAGCATTTCGCGATTCATGAACAAATCGCGAAATGAGCTGAGTAGCGCGATGGCCGTGATATTTACTATTTTGGCGACCGCACTCAGCACCACCCCCCCCCCGCACTCGCAACTCACTTGGCAAACACATGTATGGGGTTTCACTGACGCCTATGGCGGGAAAATCTCAGCACATGACCATACTAACTAACAACCTTAATGTTATTGTTTTTTTGCATATAGGGTTTAAAAGAAACTAAAAGCCGTGTCTTTCACTTTGCACTGTGAATAACATTTTACTATCGCCAGAGGTCATTAGACTCACTTTATTTAATTGAAAACAAAGGAAATTTGAGCTGAGCTGGAGGGTCCAGACTTGAACCTCTGAGTTGAACGCATAACTCTAAAACAAGTGCTTAACCCGCTAAGCTTTCTCAGTTGGTAACATTGTCTCCTTCGAGTGCACCAGATGTGGTCAGTGCCCTGGAAGCATGGCACTGGGTGAGGGTATGGCACTGGAAGGTCCGCACCAGGTGAGGGTTTGTGTCCCGGGTAGGCACCAGGTGAGGGGAGCAGACCTGTAATCAGAGCCCATGCTGTGTCGTGTAGGCACGAGGCGGTAACTTCAAAGGACAGGTATTCTCTGTCCTCGATGCAGTCGAGACAACATGGCGGCGGCTAAGCCAGGCCCCTCTCATCGGTTGCACTTGCATGGGGTGCCTGCCGTCCAATGTAGGTATGACTGCCACCTGGCCAGTACTTTACCGGCCTGCCTATCATTTCTTTTTCAAGACTGGTAAAACAAAATAGAGAAATCAGATATTTTCTTTCTCCCTTGAAATATGAATTGAAACTGCAAATATGAGAGGGAATCACTCTAAAAGTAGTTTAAAACAATAGGGAAACATCCAGTTTTTTTTTTTTCGTCTTGTCTACAAGACAGCTTTAGCCAGACCCTCCAGGATTCCGCGATTCACGCAAAAATAGCGAAATCAGCTGAGTAGCGCAATGGCCGCAATATTTACTATTTCGGCCACAAAAAAGGTCTCCCGGGAGGCACGTGGTTAGGATTGGAGCTGTGTTTCCGTAGAGCTGCTGAACTTTAAATATGGCTATTTCAAAGTGGAATACTCTACTAAAACAGTTTCCATTGATTTAAGGCTGGAAATGAAACCTCTCTGTAGCCACCATCCGCTGACACATTATGTACCACATTTGTAAGGGAGGATAAATAGCCTTACTTGTTGCATACCTAGTAGTCTGTAAGATTGTACCACCTTTCTAAACATTGATTGTTGATGTTGGGTGCTGACCATAATGTCTTCCCATGTTAAGGATTAACCTCATTAACCCCAGCATGTGTAGTTGTTCAGTTATTTGTATGTTGCAAGACGAACTGTCTATCTATCGTCTATGACCAACCAGACACCGGTTGCTTCATTTGTGTGTTAATATAATATATTAAATAAACATGTACATGTATGTATCTTTGCTTTGCTTGCTAGCTATAAATATGTGTGGACTGAAAGTCAAAGGTTTCATCTCCTTTAATTTAGGCCGCCAAAGAAAATTCAAATACACACATATTCTTTGTCATTTTAGAAATTATTTTAAAGATTGTACTTATGGGCTGGAATGTTTGTATCAAGTTGATTGCTTTCGTATTTGGCCTGGTATGATGGCCTTTATTATTGTCCTATAAAAATAAGTATCTTTTGAGATTTCTATGTCAGTCGTTCCTAGCCCACCCAGAGACTGTGGGCTATCTTTTGCCATCCAACAAATAACATGTGTTCTCTTGTTGGCATCAGAGACAAACTGTGGTTTCAACTTGTGCCCACGAACAGCTTCCAAAACTCAGCAGCGAACAGCCTAGAAATGGCAAACAGCACAGAGTTATTAGAGGCTGACAAGGTCAGAGTGGGTACCGACGATTAATAGAACAATGTCTATAAAATCTGAAAGCTGGTCCGCTCTTTACAAATCCTGGGCGTGTTAATCGACAGATCTATATAGGGCAAGAAGTTGTTGGCACCAGTCCGACTGCAGAGTTGGTCTCCAACGAAACACTTGTTTCATAGTCACAAACACGTATTGTGGGCTTGCCAACAGACTGGAATGGAGTAGACAGATCAATGAGTCATGATTGACCTGGCATATGCACAAATATTTCCTGGTTTAATAAAAAAAAAAAATACATTGAACTGTATCCCATTGATTAAAATTATGATTATGTAGACTACGTAGAAGAAACCTTATTAATGTCAGGAAGTTGGCAATGACAAGCTAGTTGGGGGTCCGTCAGTACTTGTCCAAACCATGCTTTAGGTGAGGATGGGGCAGATGTCAGCATAGCACAGTGTGGTGTAATCACAGTGGCCAAATCTATCAAAGCTAAGGTGAAATAGGTCAATAAGTGCGGAACATAAATAAGAACATTGAACTTTTTTCCCCACCAGAGATTTAGATATAGGTGATCCTTAGGGCCAAAATGAAAGCAATCTACCATGGTAAAATCCACACCATAATTCACAGAAACAAAATTCTGTTAAGTTTTTGCATCTCCTTGTGCACTTATGACAAGAGAAGATCTGCCGGGATGGTGGTTTTTTCACAATTAGAGATTTGCAATTGGGAGCATTCCACCAAGGAAATGCACGCAGATTTACTCCTGTTAAAGGTAGGTGTGTTTCTAGGATGGAACAGGGAATGGAGAAAGCAACAAAGCAGTTTCTCCATAAAGAAAACTGATTTCTCCTCGGGTGTAATAAGAATTATGCAAATTCAAGGGTCCACATAACTTACTCATGCAATTTTCCATCCACTGGGACATCCACCAAAGTAAATGTTGCAAATTGAAGCACTGATTGGAATTCTTTGTGATTCCTGTCAGTTTTTGAAATCTACTGCAGATAAAGAAATACACCTATGGAAGTAGATTTCTGACGTTTCCTTCCAGAGCTTTGTGAATAGGGCCCTTGGAATACAGTGACACATGAATGATACCCTCCGACTTGATAAAGACTGTTCTTTTAAGGACGTTAAATCACCAGAGCTGTGTGCCACCCAGACTTTCTTAGTGTTGGTTCTTCAGTAATTAATATAATTTTAATGAATAACCTAAAGTTGACCACATTGATGATTCTGCATTGTTCCATAAAAATCGATTTAATTAGATGTGAAGCTCCTAAAATTATACATTTGGGGATAGATACTGTTTTCTTGCTAGAAATGTATAGGCCCCGGTATAACTTTGCGATAAATTCCGAGAGCTATTTCGTCAGATTCATCAGTTATTAAATGTACTGATGCATCCATTAGGTAGGTTAGTTTTGGATTTTGACACAGATATTTTGCTTTGACCTGCGTGGGGGATTCCATTTCTGTAAGGGGTATTTGCATTATTTGTCTGCAACTAAAATGCGGCTTTGTTTAAAATGAAAGCAAGCAGAGAGACAGAAAAAGACAGTAATGAATACTATTGTGTTTATTCTATTGAAGTTCAAAGAGTAGCTATTTGTGAAGAGATTTTTCCTGAGAGAGTAACAGCCCGATGCTCAAAGGTTTTTTTCTCTGTGCAAATCAGATTTGAACATGGAACAAGTCTGATGTTCTTCATGCAAAACAGACAGGTGATTCACAAATCCAGTTTTACTAGGCGTCACTTACAGATGGGAAATTCCACTTAAATCTGTTCATGGCTCTTAGAAGAGCGGTTGTGAGCGCTCCCAGAGGAGTATCATAGTGTGGTCAGGAGAATGCGGTGTGCAGACCGCCAAAGTCAGATCTTTGTGGGTATTCACGTATAATTGCAAAGCCTTTTTTCATACTTGTCTGCACTTCCAAACTCACTCACACCAGATTGATTTAGATGGAAGTGGCGGAAGTATTCTAGGAAAAGAAAAGATATCAGGTAAACTAAATGTACTTCAAAATAGGACTTTAAAAAATGTAATTTTAAACATTTCTGTTGCTCACTATCCCTGCTTGTGCAGATTCATACCTAGACCAAACCCACACACAACAAAAATGAATCCGAGCCTCAAATATATGCGAATAATTTCTGACAGTCTAACATAATGGACACATATGCATGGAAGTTCTCTAATTCTCTGCAAATCATAGCCAGAGCCTAGGCCTCTAGATAGAAGCAGTAAGCATTCCACTCTAGTATGGCACCTCTACCAACAGTTTCACCCATCTAGCCTCCTTCTTTGTGTAAGTAGCAAAACTCTAAAACTTTCTTCCAGCAAAGAGAACAAGCATTGGCATAGCCAATAGGTCTCGCCTTTGGGGCCTTATAAGTGTTTAGCCAGAGCTATTGACTTTGCCAATGTCTTCAAGCTGTGCTGTAGAGAAGTGTGGCTGCTGTGCGGCATGCTGAAAAGTTATAATAAAAAAGTGTCAGAAGCATTTTTGTTACTTTATATATGACCAAGAAGGCATTATGTAAAACTGAACGACCATATTAAAAAAAGTATTTACAATAAAAAATTTCCTCAGTTTTCTTTTGTTCTTGCAATGCTGGCAACTTGTTTCTGCCTATTGCAATGGTTGTTTGTTAAAGCTTTTTTTGAGGGGGCATAAACAATCGGAGGGTGAAGGTTGGGAACTAGTACCTGTATTATAACACTAGCGGCGGCCAGACGCTAGGGGAGAATCAACAGATGCCAGATTCCGAGAGCAGGCTGAGGTGGTGCTGAGTGATGCTGAGGTGGTAGTGGTGGTGACTGTTGCGGAGACGATGCTGAGGTGATGCTGAATGATACTCAGGTGTTGCTGAGTGATACTGCTGTGGTGCTGAGTGATGCTGTGGTGGTGCTGAGTGATATTGTCTTGGCGCTGAGTGATATTGTCTTGGCGCTGAGTGATGCTGTGGTGGTGCTGAGTGATATTGTCTTGGCGCTGAGTGATGCTGTGGCGGCGCTGAGTGATGCTGTGGCGACGCTGAGTGATGCTGTGGCGGCCCTGAGCGATGCTGTGGTGGCCCTGAGCGATGCAGTGGCGGTGCTGAGCGATGCAGTGGCGGTGCTGAGCGATGCAGTGGCGGCGCTGAGCGATGCTGTGGTGGCGCTGAGCGATGCTGTGGTGGCGCTGAGCGATGCTGTGGTGGCGCTGAGCGATGCTGTGATGGCGCTGAGCGATGCTGTGGTGGCGCTGAGCGATGCTGTGGTGGTGCTGAGCGATGCTGTGTTGGCCCTGAGTGATGATGTGGTGTTGCGGAGTAAAGCTATGGTGGTGCTGAGTGATGCTGTGGTGGCGCGGAGTGATGTTGTGGTGGCGCTGAGTGATGCTGTTGTGGCACTAAGTGATGCTGTTGTGGCGCTAAGTGATGCTGTTGTGGCGCTAAGTGATGCTGTGGTTGTGCTGAGTGATGCTGTGGTTGTGCTGAGTGATGCTGTGATGGCGTTGAGTGATGCTGTGATGGCGTTGAGTGATGCTGTGATGGCGTTGAGTGATGCTGTGATGGCGTTGAGAGATGTTGTGTTGGTGCTGAGTGATGCTGTGCTGGCTCTGATTGATGCTGTGGTTGCGCTGAGTGATGCTGTGGTATTGCCGAGTGAGAGATAGAGTGAAGATATAATGCCCAATTAGAGAGGGTGGTGAGAGAGAAAGGGTGTACATAGAATAAAGAGTGGAGCGGGATAGAGAGAGAGAAAGAAGGGGAGAGAGAGTGAATGAAGGAGTTTGAAAGAGAAACAGATAAAGGGGTGAGAGAGAATGAAAGGCTAAAAAAGATAGAGAGCGGAGAGTTAATTAAGTAGAGAGAGAATTAGAGAGGGGAGAGAGAGAGAAGGAGAGAGACAATAAGAGTGGGGGTGTGGAGTTTAAATAGAGTGAAGAAGTGACGCGGAAAAAGTAACCTTAAATATAGCTTTGTGCTTTGCGCGAATAAATATAAAAAAAAAAGTGAGAGACAAAAATACTGGTAATTAGGCTGTGACTCCCAATATAAAACAAATAGCGATATAAGGTGAAATCAACCCACCGAAGCAATATTTCTAACTAGACAAAAAAAAGCTTGCATTTCAATGCTAATCGCTGTTGTTTTTCATGTGACTGTAGTCCAGGGCCCTCAGTTTGTAATGTGAGCTGCTGCTGCGATTGAAACAGAGTCCAGAGAGTTAATGAGCCATGACGAGGAAATGAGGAAGAGATAGGAAACCCAGATGCCAGCTGCGCGTGCACGCCATCGTGAACTCAAGCTGGTCGCCAGCCGAAAGCCAGTGTTTGCACTTCCAAAACCCGCTTACTAAAACTCTCGGCCAGACCAGCGCAAGCGCTGGTGCAGGCCGAGACCTAAAAAGCACTCAAGATCACCTGCAGTACGAAAGACAGAAAAGACGTGGTTATTACCTACCATATGACTCAAGATCGTATTCACCCTAAGTACATTCAGTCCTTCATACACTGATAAGTATCAGCATATGTGAATGTGTCTCACACCTAGGGGCACCTTAATGATCATCATATATGAAACCAAAGCCCTCCCCTCACAGGGCTCACCAAAAACCCACACTAGTCCAACCAAGCAGAACTTGTGGAGCAGCATGCTGCTCCATAGGGAATGGGGCACTAATCACTGCAACTACTCTGCAATACAATCTGGAGATCTACCACTTTTGTGAATCAACTCCAAAATGTGCTTCATGGACTCCAGAAACATTGGTTCTGTGTATATTTTCATCTATGTGTTATCTTATTAGGATAATACCTTGCGAAAAAGCATTGAAGCTCTAGGATAAGTGCCAGCTCTTTAATAAAATAGAGAAAGACTTGACCTCGTATGCAATCTGCTAAGCCATTCAGGATGTCAATACACTAAATAGCAAACTGAAGACAGAAATACAGACATTCAAAAATAAATTCAAACAGACTTTCAGTTTAGAAATGGATGTCATTCAATGATTTATATGGGAAGTACTGTCAGGTACTTAATATCTACACTTATTTGATTTGAATTGTAGAGTATCTGCACTTCTCTGCAGGGGTGCACTACTTTTAACAGGGGGAGTTCTTAGACTTCCCGGATGAAGCAAGTACTCTGATGGGAAGTATCTGCACATCTGTATTTCCATTTGAAGCACTGATGCCATTATAAATGAGATACTTTTTAGCATTTGTTGTCAGTTTTGTTAATGACACCGCTTCTCCTTTTCTCTGACAATAATGTTTTTCGGTTGTAAGTTCAGGATGTTTGTGTCATTATTGCGTTTTTTGAAATTATGACTATCTCTAGTCATCCATATTTGCGGGCAGGTTGTCTAAGGGGATGGAACAGAATACCAGAAATCAGTGCAGGTCTGATCCCTCCTCCTGTCCCTTGATTTCAAGAGTGGTTGTAGATGGTGTCGCTAAGGCTGGAAATTCGACAGTACTAACTGGTGGGAGGCAACACGTACCCTAACCTTTAGAAAGTACTTGTCTTTTAAAAGTTGTTTGAGTGGGTACTTAACAGCTCCATTGATGTCTAGATTTTGTGAGAAATAGATTGGGCCTGAACTAATATTTGAAACCAATATTATGTTCTTTAAATGTGCATGCTTTTCAAACACAAGGCAACTTTCCAGTGCTCTTTTAGAGCGACCCGTCGTTAGACACTCAGAAACCTGTTATGAGCTTGCCCATCAACTTATTTTTACTCTACTACTAGCCGAGACTACTGCAAGGCCCACCAAAAAAAATCTTCTTATGAATAGCTGGTAATTGGTTTGGTCCTTGATGATGTGGGCATATTTCTGTGCCTACACACTTGTCTTACGAAAGGAAGGAAAGAAATAAGGCTATTTCTAGAAAGCATCACCACAAGAGGAATTTTACATGATTGGAACACCTGCTTCACTCACAGCACAAAAGTTTAGCCACCCTGAAATTTTACCTCTACCAGAATGCCCACATTCACTGGATCAGAGATGGTGTTGAATCTCAATTTTATGAGAAAATGTGTCTCCGCGTTAAGGCACCTTCCAAAGCATCAAAATCCGAAAATAACAATTAAAACCAGTATTGAAATTAGATTTAGTGGGCCGACTCAATAACTAAGTTCTAGATAAATGGAAGTGAAATGGTTTTATTACAGGATTTAAAAAAATAGATTATACAGAGTGAATGCCCTGAAGGCTCTCAATGAAAATTATACAGAGACTTCAAAAATCAAAAATGATTTGAGTTGCAAATGGGCAGCAAAATTAAGAGTGTAACGGACAGCATCCCTAGTGGAACAAAAAAGTCTTCTAGCTCAACTCCAAAATCAAGGACTTTTAAACATTTTCCCATATGAAATTACAGAACTTTCAGAACCATAGTAGTGTGAGCAAGCATAGCATTTCATCAGCAAATCAGAGCACATGAAAAAAATAGTGTCCGATTACCTTCGTACCTCAACGCTATCCCAATACATGAATAAATTATTCACCACCCTCTATGCTAATATTGTCCAGGAGAAGTTAGAACAAAACTAGATACATCAAAAATAGGACTCCCAGTTTTCCCTTTTTACTGATTTTTACAGATAAATACAGACAGAAAACTATTTATTTTCCTGTCTGTATTTATTTTTAAATACAGAAAAATACGGAAAATAGGTGGTCTTTGGATGATTTTTTTCTACTGTCAATCAATAGTGCCAGGTTAGTAGGTGTACAGATTAAGAGGTAGGGGAGATGGAAAAAGACAATAGATTTCCCAATTAAGTGCAGATCTACAGTTAATTATGCTATTCTACAATGCAAGTGTTTTCAGATAACGCTATTGCACTGTATACTGCTGAAACCTTTTCGACATTCAAATGCGAGTATATATTTATCAGTCAAATAAATGTGGAAAAATACCCATTGCAGCTTCATTTATACAGAAAACACCAAATAAAAATGGATAAATACAGAAAAAATGAGCAAAAACTAAATATGGATAAATACAGACAAATGTCAAAAAAATAAATACCATAAAACCGGGAGCCCTAATCAACAATAATGTGTTATATGAATGAATAGGCATAGTGAACCATCAGAAGGACCTTGGTAATGTATCCAGTTGTAAATAAAAGTTAATTGAGAGCAGAAGAACATTAATAGTGGAATTAGATTAGTGCATCTTAGCTTGTCTGCATGCTGCAAAGTTTGCGAGGAGAGAAGGTGGGTGGAGGAGGAGGAACATGAGTGGCAGAGAACACCTTTCATCTTGAATAAGATGGAGTTTATCTCTAAATTCGGGCCTATTTAACACATTTTGGAAAAACATAATTCTGCACATCATAAAGAATTTGTTTGAAAAAAACAATACTAATATCAGTATATACATATGTAATAGAGTGTGAAAATACATTCTGCACGTTATTAATGATGCACAAAAATATAAACCCATATAAATTATATGAAAAACTCCCATCACACAACATATGTGACCTGTGTATGTGCATTTGTATAGCTCAAACCTTGCTGGGTGCAACAGAGTGCTGTGCTATAATGGAGAATTGCACTTTTTTTTAAACGGACAATTGTAGCTCACATATGCACAATTGCATCAGATTTCATATATTTGCAGTTTAGGCATTAGAAGATTAAGCGATTTTTCTAAACCTGCATGATTTTCAGAATAGTAGCAAATCTGCCATTATACTCCCAGACCCCAGGTTCCAAAATCAGTAGTTTAGCCAGTAGAGCTCATCTCCTTCAGTCTAAACAAATGAATCCCATGTTTGTGTAGATAAATTAGTGATTAAAAAGGTGATTACGCCAACCTTTACTCCTACTTTTCCCTACTAAATTTAATGCAGATGGTCTTTTATTTGCCCACTAAAAGTGGTAGAGGGGAGAAAAACAATTCAAGATTATACTTCCGATTTAGCCATGCTGTAATAGACCACAGACTCCGAAGTTCAGTTTGGTGGATTTATTATAAGGCCAAAAATAATTGAATATAAACACACCTCAATATCAGAGTATATAGGTACAGGAAAATCAATACAGAGCCGATTTTACGAATATAAGTCATTCGGCACAGAAGGCATAATATGATGAACTCCAAAATCAGCAAAGAATAGAAGCGGAGTCCAATTCTCTTTTCATTTAAGAAGGAGCAAAATCTTTCCCTACTCTGCTCTCAATGAGGATCTACCTATCTCCCTTGTATCATCTCCCAAAGGTGTCAGCACGTGTTGACTTCCTAAGAAGTACTCACGTCAAATGGGTCTGATAGCTTAAAGCTATGGAGCTCGCTCTAAGATGCTCCTTCTCCTCCGAAAACTGGTAGAAGTCCCCCGAATCTGTCCCTGCGCATCATACAAAAAGACAATGTTCAACCCACAATACGTCATGTGTTAAACTTTTCCACTTGCAACATTTTTCAGTAAGTTTCCACAGAAGCCTTAATTAAGTCGACTCTTCTTCCAGTGGCCTTGGTTCCCAGATAGGCCAGTCACGAAAGGAGTCCCTTCTCGCCTTGCAGTGTTCTTCAAAGACATTCCGGGTATCTCCTTAAATCTAAGAATAACGAGGTCGGATTCCTGCACCTGCAGTAGGATGAGAACATACTGTCTTCGAGCACAACAGAATTTATTTAATTAATTCTTGAGCAACCAAGGAGAAACGAAACTCAAAACAATCTGCAATTTAGGCCTACAAACCGGGTAACTTAAACTAGACATGGTTACATTATAGGAGTATAATTTCATCCTGCACATTACACATACAGGAATTATGTGTTCTAATACACGCAAATCCTACTTAAACATACTTGCTTCATTGTAATACTAATATGATGTGAATAAATGCATCTTAATAGTCATAAAACGCTGCACACGACAAAAATACATATGAGTGCGTTTGTATCAAGAGTATAGTGCACCCCTACAATTTAGAGTGCTGTAAGCGCTCTATCAGTTCCCCCCTCTTATGACTAGTGTCATAACACCAACCTTTTTACCCTCTCATAAGTTTCTCCTTGTAGAAGAGACCGACCTAAACAGAGGTTGTAGCTTGCCGTCCCTGTCTAAATCTTTCCAACCCTTTCAGGTGCAGATAATGACTGTCCTGCAGTCGTTCTAATTGCTGCTCTCGCTTTTTCGAAGAATTCTCAGCATGTCGTGCCCTTTGCCATTTGTAAGCCTTCTCCCAACGGTACAATTATACAAATGACAGCTATTATAATAGGTTTCAAGATGTATCCCATTATTCCTTGTCCCAACTTCCAAACCAGCTTCCTATTTTACCAAATCCCTTGCCAAGTTGTTCCCAGAGTCCATCAGCAGCTAGATCACGTAAATCTTGATGTATCTCTGAAATATTGCTAATGTACTTCCTTATATCCCGACTATTGTCAGGAATATAAGTACAGCACTGTTGAACTTTCAATAATTTACAGACTCCTCCAGCTTTTGCTAACAGCACATCTAGAGCAAGACGATTTTGAAGGGCCATAGCCCTTATTGAGACCATCTCCCCATCAACAAGTAATAGGATTTGGGCCGTATTCACAGAGAGTTTATCTACTAGAGTTGCCAGCTTTCTAATCTTCACATCATTCAAAATCACACCCAAACTAGGTATCGTAGCTCCAAATACATCCCCAATAATTTCTCCCGCACTTGCACGACGTTTTCCTCTGTGAGATCTCTTCCCTTCCAAAGGCCATAAATCATCCACATGGAAGATCTTGGGAAATACCACAGCCAAATAACATGTCCCATACCAATTTTTGGGCAATTTCACATAAGCATTTTTACCGCACACAAAATATACATTTGGCACTATGGTCAATTTATCCAACAGCGCCTTTCTAATGGATTCCTCAATCAAGAAAATGTGTTCACAATCACTCTCACCCACAAATATTTTGTCATAATATGTAGACGGGTGTCTAATGCAAAGTCTCCCTTTCTGCTGGGAGTCTAAAGCTATTGGACCAGAACTTCCCTTTGCCTTATGATCTAATTCCTCCTGTGTCCATGGGATCACTTTGTGCTTCGGATCTGGTCTAAATAAAGTCTGCCTATGTCGATCTTCTATCTGGTCCACAAACTTCTTTTCAATGTCAGTTAACAAGCAGGTCAGATTGTGTGTCTGGGCATAAGATGTATCTAAGGTAATAGTAGGCACAAAATATGCAGACATTCTCTCTACCTGCTTATAGTAATCATATTTATTCATGTATTTAAGAACGGGGACCTCTGAGAGTACCACATCATAATTGGAGAAGTAGTACTCAAAATGTGCCTTACTATAAAACATACTCAATAACACGCTGCATGTAATGCCATAGGTCAAAGGTAAGTGATGGTATTGAATGCTTCTTCTACGGATGCTGGCAGTTGCATACACACATAGCAATCTTTCGCTTCCATTGTATCAACATACTCATACAATAATCGAGCATATGCATTCAGCGTGAAATCACCTTTTGACAAATCTACATGTAACATTCGACTAGTTTCCCTATTCATCTCTCTATCTTTTGCGGATGCACCCTCTTTGAACTCTGAAGTAGGTGGGGTAAGTGTCGTCTGTTCCCCATTCCTTTCGGCATCGTGTGACTCAACCAAAGATGTAATAATCACCAAAGTTATGACAATAAGCACCACAACGATAAGGGTACCAATTATGCATTTCTGCTTGCGTCTTGGATTTCCAGATTCCATTTTGAACCATTTTTGGTTTCGAGGCGCGAACAAATCAAAGTCTCTTTTCTTCTCTTCTTGCCTTATTTTGGTATTTACAATGTCTTTTTATTTTCCTTTTCCCATTCGATTATTGCAATGTTCAGTTCAGTATCTATGGCCTATTGTAGTGATGTAGTCAGCCCTAGCCCTCAGTTCTTCTTCTATTGAAAGTCCCTAATTTAAATCTTCTTCCACTCGGGCCTAGGTTATCTTCTTTCTAAAGCCTAATAAGTTCTTCTTTCAAGTTCAAGCTTCATCATTAATGATATTAGATCCAAGTATGGTAAGAACAAGCTGCAGAATTTCTGCACGAATCTCTCCCAGTTCCTGTGCAGTGGGCTGTCGACCAAATGTGGGGAAAGCAACCTGGTTAAGAATCAAAAAGCGCAAACCACTTAGCCTTGGTGGATCGGGGACTGTCAAAGTTAGGATTCCAAAGGCTTCAACTCCAGGGACCAACAGCTGAATATCAATCGACAGGGTGTCCCCTCCGTAACTCACTGTACCAGTCCCCAACCTTCCGGAATTCTTCGGACTCTGCATTTGCAGCCAGGTACGTCCACTCAGGAGACGCGTACTTTTGAGACGGTACCCTCTCTCTTCTGGATCGTCTTAGACCATCCGGTCTTTCCTCAGTTTCACTTCGATCTGATTCAGACGTTTCAGGAATTGGAGCGAGATTTTTCTCAGATGCAAGCCTTATGTTCAGCCTTTCCTTTCTTGTTGGCCACTTTTCTGCTTCCGCACCTGTTCTCTCTTCCTCTCGATCTGATCCTTCTGCACCAGGCCGTTCACTTTGATCTGGTTCAAAGTTCACTTCTGCAATTTCATCTATCTCCGGATCTGAACTCAACTCTGGAGCAGCTGAATCTCTTTCTTCTTGCTCAGTTGGTAGTTCAGCCCCGTCAAGAATTCTTACGACCTGACCTGTTTCTTCATTTTCTGTAGCATTTTCAGCAAGAGTAATCGTTGCCTCCTCAGGTTCTGAAACGCAGCGAGTATGCGAAGCGTGGATCCAGTTTGGTAATCCTCCGCACTTCACAGCTGTACTTGTAACCAAGATCACCTGGTATGGTCCTCGCCAGCGAGCGTCAAGGCAGCTTTTCCTCACGTGCTTTCGAACAAGCACCCAGTCACCAGGATTAAGATCATGCAGCAGGTCTCTCGAGGTGGATGCAGTCGCAGCCTCGACCGGGTGGGACACAGAATTAACCACATCAGCCAGTCCCCTACAATAATCCAAAACCAAATCATCTGTGATGTTTATCAGTGCTGTAGCTGGCACCATAGGCAATCGCATAGCTCTTCCCATCAATATCTCATGAGGAGAGAGTCCTGTCCTCCTATCAGGAGTACTACGCAGACTCATCAATACCAATGGTAGCGCATCTGGCCACTTTAGTGAAGTTGACGAACAAACCTTCGACACCCTCATCTTCATTGTGCCATTTATCTGTTCCACAAGGCCAGATGCCTCAGGCCTGTAACTACAGTGCAATCTCTGATCAATGTTTAGAGCTGTACATAACAATTTCATGATTTCACTATGGAAGTGTGTTCCTCTATCTGTCTCCACTGAGGTCGGAAATCCAAATCGTGGTATCAGTTCCCTTAAAAACAGTTTTGCCACTGTGAGACTGTCACATCGTCTAGTTGGATAGGCTTCAACCCAACGTGAAAAGATACACACTACCACCAAAACATATCTCAGCCTATTGCACCTAGGCATCTCGATAAAGTCCAATTGTATCCTATTAAAAGGCCCTCCTGATCTTCCAATATGACTCATTGCAACCACAGTTCTCTTTCCAACATTCATTTGTTGACATGTAACACACCTGTGACATACCGCTTCTGCATGCACACAAAATCGTGGGTTAAACCAAGTTTGCCTAAACACTCGCACCATGGCATCTCTCCCAAGACTGTTCCCATGAGGCACAGGGTCAAGACTGGACTGTTCCCATGAGGCACAGGGTCAAGACTGATTTGCATATGGCCAGGTCTAAACTGGGATGGCATAGTGAGCAAAAGAATGATGGATTTAACCCAGATCTCTTGACTGGGGGTGAATGTTTTGATTTGTTCTGCATTCCGTCCATCAATTGTGTCTTTTTTGCTTCCTCGCCCTGAGTGCGCCGGGTATGCCCAGACGTGGGTCCCGGGCTCACTGTGCCACTGGAATCAAGCTATCCTGGCTGATAAGGGGTGAAACCACAAAACCGGTCCTAGGATGCTTGTTTCTGGTCCAGGGAGGACCTGGCTTGGCAGTTCGGGCTGGACTGTTCCCATGAGGCACAGGGTCGAGACTGATTTTGCATATGGCCAGGTCTAAACTGGGACGGCATGGTGAGCAAAAGAATGATGGATTTAACCCAGATCTCTTGACTGGGGGTGAATGTTTTGATTTGTTCTGCATTCCGTCCATCAATTGTGTGTCTTTTGCATCTCTCCCAAGATAAACCACTCCGTGAATCTGCCTTGCCATTGGGCTCAATGGACAGTTAGGTAATACTGTTCTCTCATCTGTTGACACCCAAATGCCATCTTCTCTCTTTTCGCAGCCTGCTCTAACCCATGATGCAACTTCCTCCTCTGAGGCTTCATCCTGCAGTCGCTTTACCTCATCCCAGGTATCGGCTATAGCTAACATCATGCTGAGCTCAGTCTCTTCTGTGCTCTCTCCTACATATGTTCCATTGAAAACACAAGCATGTATAGCACAAAACGCGCTACTTCATCGGCATAGTTATTTCCTTTTGTAACAAAGTCCTCTCCCCTTCCATGAGCTGCACATTTTACTACAGCTATCTCTTTAGGTTTTTGCAAAGCTTCCAACAATTGGCGCACAAATTCTCCATTACGGATTGGGCATCCTGAAGATGTCAAAAATCCCCTCTGTGACCATAACTGGCCAAAGTCGTGAACCACTCCAAACCCGTATTGGCTGTCCGTATAGATAGTCACTCGGACTCCATTTGAAATGATACAGGCATGTGTCAAAGCAATAATTTCGGCTACCTGAGCGGAGTATACTCCTTTCAGACAGGCAGCTTCCACCACCCCCAAGATGGTGCACACAGCAAACGCTGCTCTTAAACACCCTTCATTGTCTCTTAAGCATGAACCATCAACAAAAAGAATCAAATCAGTTTCAGGCAGAGGTTCATCAACAATGTCAGGTCTGGGTTTGGTAGATAGCTCAGTAACATCCAGGCAGTCATGCTCTTCACAATCTTCTTCCTCTTCTTGCGGAAGAGGTAACAATGTAGCAGGATTCAAGCTGGTACAACGTCTGAGTGACATTTTCAGAAGCCAATATAACCTGCTCATACTTTGTAAGTCTGTTATTCGTTAAATACTGTGTCTTGGTTCTTGTCATTAGCAACTCTACTGAATTAGGCACATAAACAATAAGCGGATGACCCATCACTATGCCTTCACATCTCTCAATGCTGACACCTGTTGCAGCAACGGATTTGAGACATCCGGGCAACGCAGAAGCTACTGGATCTAATGTAGCTGAAAAGTAAGCCACTGGTCTGCGAGCATGTGTCTGTACAAGGACCGCTAACGCACATTCTTCCTTTTCACAACAGAAGAGCGAAAACGCTTTATTATAATCCGGCATTCCCAGAGCTGGAGCACGACATAGGCTCTCTTTCAGTTCGAGGAAGGCTCTCAGGCAGTCATCATACCATGGTACCGGATCGGTAATGTCCTTTTGAGTCAATCTCAACAGTGGCTTTGCTTGCAAGGAAAAATGTGGGATCCACTGTCGACAATAGCCGACCATTCCCAAAAACATGCGGACTTCTTTTTGTGTTTTCAGAGTTCCCATTTGCAGAATCGTCTCTATGCGATCTGGTGACACCCTCCGTTTCCCCTTCTCAATCCGGTGACCTAAATACTGCACTTCATTCAGACAATACTGGAGTTTGTTCGGAGACACTTTGTGTCCTTTGTCTGCCAAATGATTCAGCAAAGCCACAGTATCAATTCTGCAAGCATCCTCAGTCTCTGAAGCGACCAAAAGGTCGTCAATATACTGGACTAAGACTGAGTTCTGGGGCATCATCAGCCCTTCAAGATTCTTCTTCAGACTCTGACTAAAAATAGAGGGGCTTTCAGTATACCCTTGAGGGATTCTACACCACGTTAACACACGATCGTCCATCCTAAATGCAAATAAAAATTGGCTGTCTTCATGCAACGGTATGGAGAAAAATGCCTCACATAAATCTGACTGTAAACCATTCTGCTTCACATGGTATTTGGAACAGAATAACAGCTGGATTCGGTACCACAGGACAACATGGAATCACGATTTCATTAACTCTGCGCAAATCCTGTACTATTCTGTACTTGCCGCTAGGCTTCTGCAGTCCCATAATAGGTGAGTTGCAGGGACTTCCTCGTATCTCTTTGAGAATGCCTTGTGCAATCATAGACTCAATTACAGGTCTTATTCCAGCCACAGTTTCTGGAGTTAATTTATACTGCGGAGTTCGTGGAAATTCTGCATTTGGTTTGACCTGGATCTTAACAGGTTCAACTCCTCGAATCAATCCCATCTCCTCAACCGTGAAATCCCACACTTTTGGAGAAACCGAATCTCTCAAATCATGTGGCAACTCCTCTATTGTAAGAACCACGAACATTTCCGTACACAAGCTCATATTAGCCATTTTAAAATCAGCATCATCATCACAGGTTTGCAACTCCACACCCCTCGGAGTGCAAGATATGGTACAATTTAGTTTACACAAAAGGTCTCGTCCCAATAGACAGACTGGGCTTCTATTGCAAACTATAAATTGATGTTTGTCTCGGAACGGTCCTATCCTCACAGGTAACTCATTTGTCAACGGGTTAGTCATTTTCTGATTGGTAACTCCCACCACTTGAATCGTTTGTCCTGACAGAGACAAATTTGGAACCTCTTCAGTTCTTACTGTGTAGCGTGCAGCTCCAGTATCTAATAAGAAGGTAACAGAGTGTCCGTTCACCTCTGCATCTACAAACGGTCCATTTTGATCTACTTCCAGGATCGCATCCAAAGGGCATTCTTCCTGCACCCCCCTCTGACACTCATGAAGATCTTGTGGTTGGTCAGATCTGTCTCGTATTTCAAAATAGGGCATCTGACGATACACCTGATTATGAGTAGGTATTCTTGGAGGCTGAGGAATCTGCATTTGCGGCTCATATCCTGCCCCATACATGGACCTAGGTCTAGTTACAGTATTCACAGTCTCTGACATCTGTCCCTCTCCCTCATTCTGCAATTGATTTGCTGGATTCAATTGACACTCGCGCTTCCAATGCCCGATTTTGTGACAATAATGACAAGCAGTGACCTTCTTTTGGTTCGCCACCCAATCACCTCCTGTACCTGCATCCATTCCCCTGCCTCTTCCCTGTCCAGGTTGGGTTACCATCTGTTGACCCATTCCTCTACCACTTCCTCTACCTCGACCCATCGCTCCTCCAACCCCTTGCATCTGATCAGGCCTTTCGGCATTCCTCAACTGCACCAACATCAACTTGTCTTTCAATTTCTTTTGTGCCGATTCCACCTGATCACTACAGTATTTTGCATAACGCAGGATTTCGTCCACCGTCTTATTCTGCCAACATATCAAATGTGTCTGTATCATCAAGCTAATATCAGATCTTAGTCCTAGCACAAACTTTGAGACAAACTGTCCCATATCTTTCTGCTCAATTGTATCCAATCCACTATGCTGTTTAAAAGCCACTAAAAGTCTCTCATAACAGTCATGTACCGACTCCTTAGAATCTTGAGTAGTACGATCGATTTTAAGCCAATCAACCGTTTGCTGGAGCTACCTTGGATTGTAACCATGTAATCACTTGCTCATATTTCTTCATTACTTCGGGAGAAGGACCATGATTCTTCGGGTCTCTGGCTGGTTCTACAGCGGGCCAATCAATGGCAACTTTACATGCCGTCCATAAATCTCCTGGGACCACTATATCAAACAAGGTATTCAAATCAATCCAAAGCACCTTCGAGATCTTGACAAACCGGTCTATTTGCTTATACCAATCAGCAGGTTTTTCCCTCAGCCGAGGAAAATCATTGGTGAATGCTGCCAAATCACCCCTGCTCCATGGCACATGAACGTACCCCCCATTTTGCACTTCTCTCAGAGGGTAATGTCCTGCTGGTCCCGTCCCTCCACCCGGAGGCGGAGTGTCTCCTATTCCTTTCTTGGCACTTTTCTTTTTGACCCACCTCTCTTCCCATTTGTCTAATGCTCTCCACGCTCGCATCCCTATCACCAATTCCCTAATTTGTGCCCTTAATCCTATCGTTCGCTTCTCTTCCAATTCCTTATCCGTATAATGCAATCTGCAAGTTCCCTGCATCATTTTAGTCTTTGTTAGATCTACCTCATACTTTCGTGCCAGCTGGGACAATGCATCATAAGCTCGCTTTTCCTTTCTGGTAACGTCTTTGGCTACAAATAGCAATTTGCTGGAATTATATGTATCAATTCTCTCCCATGGCAGATTCCCTTCTATCACTTCATCTGTTTCTGCTTTTAATCTTACCACATCCATCAATGGTGCCTTTAGTGCAACCTGTAAAACCTTCTGACCTCTTTCCCTTCCCAATTCCTCCCTGTCACAACTTTGTGTTCTCCTTGGACCCCCACTCTCCTTCATCCTCACAACTGGGCGACTTTCTCTTTCACAACTTCGACTTCTCCAATGGTTACCCTCACACACATACTGTGGCCCGAAAGGTACCCTAGGTGCTTCTTGACTCAACCCCAATTCATCATTCAATATCTGTAACTCCCTCACTGGTGGAACCCACATTCTGATGGCTGACTCAGAATTTGCTAAAGCTCCTGTTCGTCTTCGTTCTGACCCACTGTCCATCTTGAAGGATCAGCCGTAGCTGGCAGTGGAGTACTGGCTTCCACTGGTACCCGAGCCATGCCCGTCTCACTCATGGTAAGACTCCCTCCAGATATAGTCTATTCACCTTGTTCTGTCTGTTGTTGACTTTCCATTGTTCTCTCTCTGGGGTTATATATTGAAACTACATGTCCAATAGTAACTGCTACCGAAAGAGCTTCTGGTAATCACATGTTACAGGCAGTCTCTCCTGACTCCGAAGTGGCGTACCCTATCCCTCCAGAACCTCCTGGAATTCTTCTTATTGCCACTGAGATCCTCCCCCTTACTCCTGTGGTCTGATCTTCTAAACCTGTTTGTCTCACCCGTAGAATTTCCTCAGATTGCTGTGTTCTCTCCGTCTCCAGTCTAGAGTCATCAGGTGGAGGACGTTCTGCTAGCAGTCTATCTAGAAAACTGTCATCTGTATCACTTTCCTCTTCTGTCTTACTTTGCCCTTTAGACGCTCCTTCTAACAACCGAAATGGATACAATCGTTCTCCCTCTGTGGTGTCTACTCTCCATCTCTTCAGCTGTGCATCCCACCTGGCATCCTGATATGCCTTCATTGCTTTTTTCATTCTTCCCTGAGAAGCTTCCCTTCTCTTTGCCATTGCTGCTCTCATCCAAGCATCCAATGCCTCAAATTGAGTTGGTCTAGGCGGAGGTTTCAGAGCAGACATCACTCCTCTTAGCTGATACAGCACCTCCATACGAAATGACCCATAACGAGGAAAAGCCAATTCCCCTTCTTTTTCTGTAATTTTATGCCAATTTTGAAGCCAAACTATAGTATGGAGTCCTACATTTGTTGCCATATAATGCACCGGTGTATCCTCAGGCGGAGCTTCTTCTCCTACCCGAGTCACCACTCCTTTATCACCTCTACACAAATCCCACAGCACCCTAAAACATCTCATCATGAAAATCAGTTGTTTGCTTCTCCAAATTCAATACTCTGCTTCAAACAAACTTCCACCAATCCCAGCGCGGCGTTACACCAACCGACCAATCCCAGCGCGGCGCACTCTGACGTCACTACTCACTCTTTGCAGCGGCTCACCCTCCTTTACAATTTAATTCGCTCACACATTCACACTACAAGTAACTGTATATCCAAAAGCTATTAAACCAAGTAACTGCTCCTAACACAGTCACAATAACTTACAGTTACATAAAACAAGTAATTGTCCGTCCTCTAAAAGATCGATAGAACACTCCTACAAGAACATTCATCCGCTGTGACCCCCGACCTGCGTCGGTCACTCAATCACCATAGTCCACCCCCGGTACCTGAGGCTTTCTATCGCAACGTACTCCTTTCACACAAAGTTCCCTATCACAAGTGGATCGTCGATAGCGCTTCACAACACTCACAATTCTGATCAGACAATTACAAATACAAAACTATCCCGGGATCTTGGACTTCTCTTGAGTCCGCTAACCAAACTTCCTGATTTGCACGTGTCCGAACCAGTAAACCAATACACTCACAATCACTCGACATGCATCTCAACTCCGCAAGACATCACACAAATATTTCATCACCGCAATCTAACACACCACACAATTCCATACTCACGCCACCACTGTTTCCGCCGCACCGTCAACGTCCGCCGACTTCCATCAATGTCCGCCGTTGTCTACTCCGTGTCCAGGGCCTTAATGTTCTTCCGACCCTACTCCTACTCTCTTTCTCCCCTCACTCTTCGAGGCAAACCATCCTCTGCTACCATTTGATTACGCCAACCTTTACTCCTACTTTTCCCTGCTAAATTTAATGCAGATGTTCTTTTATTTGCCCACTAAAAGTGGAAGAGGGGAGAAAAACAATTCAAGATTATACTTCCGATTTAGCCATGCTGTAATAGACCACAGACTCCGAAGTTCAGTTTGGTGTATTTATTATAAGGCCAAAAATAATTGAATATAAACACACCTCAATATCAGAGTATATAGGTACAGGAAAATCAATACAGAGCCGATTTTACGAATATGTCATTCGGCACAGAAGGCATAATATGATGAACTCCAAAATTCAGCAAAGAATAGAAGCGGAGTCCAATTCTCTTTTCATTTAAAAGGAGCAAAATCTTTCCCTACTCTGCTCTCAATGAGGATCCTACCTATCTCCCTTGTATCATCTCCCAAAGGTGTCAGCATGTGTTGACTTCCTAAGAAGTTCTCACGTCAAATGGGTCTGATAGCATAAAACTATGGTGCTCGCTCTAAGATGCTCCTTCTCCTCCGAAAGCTGGTAGAAGTCCCCCGAATCTGTCCCTGCGCATCATACAAAAAGACAATGTTCAACCCACAATACGTCATGTGTTAAACTTTTCCACTTGCAACATTTTTCAGTGTTTCCACAGAAGCCTTAATTAAGTCGACTCTTCTTCCAGTGGCCTTGGTTCCCAGATAGGCCAGTCACGAAAGGAGTCCTCCCTTCTCGCCTTGCAGTGTTCTTCAAAGACATTCCGGGTATCTCCTTAAATCTAAGAATAACGAGGTCGGATTCCTGCACCTGCAGTAGGATGAGAACATACTGTCTTCGAACACAACAGAATTTATTCAATTAATTCTTGAGCAACCAAGGAGAAACGAAACTCAAAACAATCTGCAATTTTGGCCTACAAACCGGGTAACTTAAACTAAACATGGTTACATTATAGGAGTATAATTTCATCCTGCACATTACACATACAGGAATTATGTTTTCTAATACACACAAATCCTACTTAAACATACTTGCTTCATTGTAATACTAATATGATGTGAATAAATGCATCTTAATAATCATAAAACGCTGCACACAACAAAAATACATATGAGTGCGTTTGTATCAAGAGTATAGTGCACCCCTACAATTTAGAGTGCTGTAAGCGCTCTATCAAAGGTAAAACTGCCTCGGTCAAGTTAGGTCAACTGTGTAAGCAGAGAGACGAAACATCTGATTTTCTGTTACAAAATGCAAACTGCCTTGGAGTGGGCGCCTCTGGCAACAGGAAGAAATAGTCTATTGCTGCACCCGGAGAAAAGATGCATTTTCCTAATTGGTTTCTGTGCTAGCAGATGATGGACTAATGACTAAAAGGACCTGCGTTCATCAAGAAAATAATGATCTACGCAATCCAGTTATTCTCTGAAACGCTGCCTTTGAAATTGCGCACGGAAATGATTGAGCTGAAGTCGGTTGTCAAGTGAGACTAAGCAACCTCATGTCCATGACGGAGGGCGGGGCTGCGCTTCCTACAGAAAGGCCTTGTGTCCAATCACATGGCTGGCGGCCTATTTTCAGAGTGAGCACAGCATGGGGCAGGGAGTGTCCACTAATCGTACGAGGTAAATTAAATGCGTAACAGGCGGAAAATCATCGCAAGGGACACTCGCTAGGTTTACGCTGTTTGTTATTCTGCTGATCCCTGCAACCCTCAAATTTCTAAAAAAAAGTTTCATTTTTTTCAAGGCAATGCAAAATGAAATTATTTTCCCAAAAGTCGAGGTCAGCAAAGGAAGGTCAGCCCACGAATCGTATTCCAAAGAAGTTATTCTGCGCCAGATCCTCACAATGATATTGAATTGTATATGTTATTTGGGCAGCACGTGGGCATCCACATTCTTGCAGTATTTAGTCTGTGATTGTTTATGTCCAGCCTGGACAGCGCATGCTGTATTCGAGTATGGACTTGAAGCCCTGCCCACTCTCCGCCCATATTTGTCATTGGCTTGTGTCATTGTCCTTCGTAAATGCTGGCTTCTGATTCGTAAATAGGCTTGTTAGACCCTCCTTAGTACCGCCTTGTCTTCATTTGTAACCTCCCATGAGGACTGGCCCTTTTACTTCGGTTGTTGCACGGTACGTCTTATTTAGTCTGTGAGCACTGTTTTCTTTACTGCTTTTCTGCTACTGCAGGCACTGCATGCTTTCCTGCAACATTCAGCGCGCCATGCGTGCTTTCAGAGGGCGCTTTTGCAAAAAAAAGCACCCCATACTGCGCTCTCACTCTAATGGCGGCAGCAGACATTTCTTTAGACACGGCTCATCTAAAGAAAGGGGCATGGCGTATATTAACATGAAAGCGCAGCATGGGGCGCTTGTAAACAACAAGCATTTGCAATGCAATAAGTCTCCCATTTTAGAAACTTTGATCTATTGGTATTGTAAATGACAATGCCTTTTATTATTGCAGGTTCTTTAAACATAAATAAAAGGCATTGTCATTTACAATGCCAATAGCTAAAAATCTCGCAATTGCGAGACCTATTGCATTGCAAATGCTTGTTTTGTAACAGATAACAGAGGTGTGGTGACCTACTAAAGGTATAGCACACAAAAGGGAAGGGGAGAGGGTACGGTGCTCACCTACTCCAAACCCCCAGTCAAATACTTATAAACACCAAGAGGAGTAGGGAGTGACCTACTAAAGGCTCAAGCCAGGCTCAAGTCTATTTAGAAAGGGTATTTTTCTTTCGTGCCTAAAACGAGCCAAGCCTTCATTGTTTGCACCTCATCCTTAAATCCCCCGACCATCCCCTGCAGCAAATGCGGTTCATGGTCATCACATCAACCGCTGCCCTAGGTAATAAAAAATGTAAAAAGCCTGATCAGCCCATCTGGGCTGCCGTCTGTGTGCTGCTGACCTCTGTAATTCACCTTTGTCTCTGTGAAGATCTTTAACCCTGCAGTGGGGGACAATTTTTTTGCTAATACATATAATTGCCATTATAAAGGTGGTGGAACTCTCCTGATGTTGCATCTTAAGTACAAGGAATCCAGTGATAGCAAAGTGCAAAAAATAGTCCTATCTTCCCGTAACTTAGTACTTTTTTCTTGAAAGACTTGTCAGCTTGATTTAGCATGTATTACATGAAATTATTTGACACACTGTAGTAATTTATCTTCTAAAGAAAACGCAAAGCATTGTTCTTTGGTGTTGAAAGGGAGAGAGGAGGTGATACCCATCCAGTGGCCGAGTTGCACAATTTGTAACTAGAAAACCTGGTTCCAAATCTCGGCTTCCCCACTCGATCAAATTGTTTGAAATCTGTTTTCTTCCGTGCCTCATTGTAACTGAGTCAAATCTATGGTTGCCTTGAAAAATTTAGTTGAGGATGCATGCGGTATAAAACTGTTGCTTCCGTAAAGTTTAATATACAATCTTTCTGCACATACAACAGCAATATTGACCATATGCACTGTGCACTTGACAAACTGACATCTCTTGGTTTAGTCATTGAATTGTTGTCAGGTAATCGTAGTTGGGGAAAAGTTCATGTTTAAAAAAGATATATTTTTTTAATAAAAAAATGTTTAAGGTCCTCATTTGCCTAAAAAACGAAATGGGCTCCAATCTGCTCGCCTGCACAACCCTTCTGTAGCATGACCTTGCCCTGGACCGTCCTGTGCCAGGCCACAGAAGTAAAGCTCACTATAGTCCTTAAGCTTGCCGCAGAAGGTCCAAGAGATGAAATCATAGGACCAGGTTCTGATTTTGCCAAGCATCCAGATACTCACAACCTGTTAGACCTTTCTTGTTGTTCCATTTCCTATCTAACTCTGAATAGTATGATACTCCTGCCAGCTGCTCCTTTGTAGCTGGTGGGGTTGATAGTCTAGTTTTTACAGATCAGAGTTCTTGCCAGAAGTATCAGATAGAGCAGTACCCAACATCTGTTCTGCCAAGATGGTTATCCTCTGCTTTCATTATACCAAAGATAATAAGGAGAGGACTTGACTTAATATCTGGTTGAAATATTTTGCTGATCACCTTACCTATATTATTCCAATAGGTTTCTACTACCGGACACTCGGCAAGCATATGGGGATGGTCTGCTTGTACCTGCATACACTTTTCATATCGGTCTTCATTCAGGACTGAAAACATGGCCATCCTCTATGGATTGTGTGGGACACATACAAGGCCTACCAAAGAGGGGTAATTACCTCTTTATCAAGATGGTGATAAGGCCGAATTCCGTATCCTGAATTTACTCAGGATTACCTGGTTGATGGTCTTTGTTGCCTGCTAAGAAGTGTGGAAGGAAATATAATTTACCAGTTATACTTTTCCCCTCCCCATTGATCTAAATAACTTCGGACACCGAATTCAGATTTTGGTTAATTTATTACAAAGCCAAGAATAACAGAATATAGACACACCTCAAAATCAAGGTGAAAAGATACATGAAAACTAATACAGAGCCCAGTCTACGAATATAGTTCATACGGCACAACAGACACATAACAACGAACTCCAAAATCAGAACACAGAGTATAGACACTGCGTCCAAATCTCTCTTCATTTGTATTTCCGAATTATAAAAGAATCTATCCCTATTCTACTTCTAAAATGGCATCCCTTCCTAATTTCCCAAAGATTTTCCCCAAAGGTGTCCGCACGTGTTGACTTCCTAAGAAGTGCACTCACGTCAAATGGGTCAAGCGGCATAAAGCCACAGGGCTCATTCTAAGATGCTCTCCTCTCTCTCTCTCTCTCAAAAGCAGAAGTCTCCCAAATCTGTCCCTGTGCCTAATACAAAAAGACAAAGTTACACCCCTAACGAGTCACATGGTACATTATTTCGTGAACACCTACTTGAGTAACTTTCCACAAAGTCCAATTAATTTCACAGCCTTGTCCGTCGACCTTGGTTCCCAAGTTTCACCAGGCACGGAAGGTGTCCTCCCTTCTCTCTGTCAGAGCTCTTCAACGGCATTCCGTTCCTTCCATGTATCTCCTTAAATCTAAAATAACGAGGTCAAATTCCTGCAGTAGGGGTGAAAAGAAAACTTTCTACACACATAAATTTTAATTAGCTCCTGACCTAAGGGCAAACGAGGAGAAATGAAACCTTTAAGAAAAACAGAAGTTTGGCCTACAATTTCTGGCTAACCTAAGAACGTTCTTCAATATGCACTCGTTATACAGGCCTTTATATGAATCTTATAACAGGGAATACATTTGAGTTACCTACTAGTCATTATATACGTGCACAATTGCATGTTTTCTCTAAACGCGTGTAAAATACTAATCATTCCTGCAAAAGCGCCATGATTTCACTCTACGGATTCTAACATGAGAATACATAAACTTCGTTTTAATATGCACAAAGTTCAACCAAACATCGAATATATATGAGTGCAGTTCGTACATGAGTATAATGCACCCCTTACAAATTTCAGAGCGTTGAGGGCTCTATCAATGGCATGCTGAGACCGAAACAATCTTAAACAAGGCCACTGAGGATGGGTTAGGGAAAATTCAGACAGATTTGCATGCCAACAACCAAACAGATGAGCTAGAACAATTGGGCAAACAACTGGAAGCTGCTCAGCTAGAATACAGATTGAGGATGGAGCAGAGAATACGAAAGAAGTGGGAAGCTAGTAACATCAAGAACTTCAAGCTTGGGGAAAAAAGTGGTGCTTTCCTGGCTTGGAAAGCCAGGCCTAACCTAGTCCGGTATAGAGTATGAACGAGGCTGTGCTAAAACTAAACTGGTCATTACATACCTGCAACTGATAGAGGAAACTTTCCTTTATTATTTTCGGGCTATGCATCAAGAAGTCCTGACCGTATGCCCACACCTGTGCCAGTCCTGGATAAGGAAGCAGAATGTACCAGTCCTTACAGAAGAAGATTTAGAAGATTTTAACACTCTTAAGTGAAGAAAATCGCAGCTGCCATAAGGAAGCTAAAAAGGTGGAAAGCTACCAGTCCAGATGCGATCCCTGGAGAGCTATTTAAGGAGGTACATGAGATCAAAGGCCTTGTCTTAGGAGATTTTTAATTTGATTCTAGTCAAAGGTCAGAATATCCCTGACTCCTGGAATGCAGCTACAATCACTTGTATGCTGAAACTTAATAAAGACCCTAACAAAAGACTACAACATTTTCTCTGGTATCTTGGCCAGGAGATTGAGCAGCCTGGTGGACTTTTTGATTCATGAAGATCAAAAGGACTTTATTCCTAGAAGGCAAATTCAGGACCTGACCCATCTGTCAATCTTCTCTGTAGACTTTGCAGTGCAAACTGGGCCCCCTTAGCAATCATCACCTTGGATGCCTCTCAACCCTTAAAGAAGGTTAATTAGACATACCTTCGGGATGTGCCTGATCATTATAGGATAAAATATGCCTTTGCCAAAACGATACTAGCCTTGTATAAGATGACTAACGTAATAATCTGGTTAATGCCATCTTAAAACAGTCTTGAAATAGAGAGGGGGACCCGCAAGCGCTGCCATCAGTCACCCATATTAGATTCATGCATAAGACCATTAGCACAAGGAATCAGACTGGAGGAAGCAGTGGTTGTCCCTTTTACATGCGGTCGCCTCTGTTATAAAGTGTCACTGTATGTGGATGCCCTATTAAATATATACCGCAGACCTTGAACAGAACATTATTGAAGATAAACCAAATTACTAGCAGTTATAGGAGAATTTTGGGATATCAAGTTAATGAGGAAAAATCAGAAATAATGATGTTGAATTTGCAATATACTGATCTAAGGATAAGACAGGAAATCAGATACTATGATATCAATGTTAAACAGGAAGTTTATGATATTCCCATAAATAACTTTGAAAAGATAAGGAAGGAGGTATGTTGCAGCCTTCAAAGATAGGAAAATATTCCACTAACAATATATTCAAGTTACTCTTATAAAAAAGTGTCCATTATTCCAGAAATTATCTAAATGTTCAATAACATCTCATTAAGTTTTATTAAGGCCGCCCTGAGAAATCTCTGATCCAAAATTAACAGCTTTATTTGGAGCTCGAAAGGAGCCATGGAAACAGTTAAGAAGGAAGACCAATAAAGGTGGGTTAGATCCACCAGATCTAAAACTGTACTCTCCGGCTTTTCAGATTATGCGTGCCAAGCAACTAGATAGGTCCTCTGGAGAATCTAAGATGGAATTACTTTTTCAGGAAATGTCAGGATGCTGCTTGGGAAATGTATTTTTTATACACTTTTGGGGCACAAAAGTACTTTAAAAAGGTAAGACTGAAGGTATTAATATTGGCTGCAAGACTTTGCTACGAAATCAGGAAACATATGTGTTAGACCTGGCATCCTTGGCGTGGGTCTCCCTTCCATTTTTTCGTAATGCCTCCACTGTTGCCGATATGTTTTTGTTGGACTAGATGCTCATGGGCACTTTGCCGCTGCTAATCAGTGCCAAGGTGCAAGTGCTCCCTATCGTTAATTGATGTAAGTATTAGTGACTCCGTGATTGGATGATTGGTTTACTTGTCAGTCCCTAGTACCGTGCACTGAGTGTGCCCAGGGCTTGTAAATCCAATGCCGCTGGTGGGCTTGCAGCACGGGTTGTGCCACCCACAGAAGCGGCTTGTAAAATGTGTCTCAGGCCTGCCATTGCAGAGCCTGTGTGCAGCCTAGGGCTGCCATGTCGACTTGGTGAGTACACCCACTTACCAGTCCCTAAACCTTCCCTTTACTGCATGTTGGTCACCCCTAAAGTAGGCCCTAGGGCAGGGTGCATTGTAAGTATAAGGTAGGACATGCCCTGGTGTGTGTGGCATGTCCTAATAGTGAATTACAGCCATTTTCGTTTTCACTATTGCAAGGCTACCTGCTCCCCATAGGCCAGAATGGGCAGAGTGACTATTACACCTTATAGTCAGAACTGACCCCGGGAACATGGTAGAAAAACGAATTTAGTATGCCTGAACTCAGGATGATAAAATACATCTTTTAGTGAAGTTGGTTTTAACATTCTGTGTTTGAAAATACCACTTTTAGAAAGTGGGTATTTTCTTGCCTAACTATCCAAGCCTGCCTCTGCTAGGTTGTGTATTCCTTGTCTGGAGATTGAGTGACAGGGGCTGGGGGTGGCTACAGGAGACAGGGTGAGTCAGCGCAGGGCTGAATAGAAAGATCTGCATCCAGAGTGGAGGGAGGAGTTGCACCTGGGTCTGAATAGGGCTGTGCCTGCCTTCCACAATGCTGGCTCCACCTCCTGCCGGGCGGCTGAGCACTCTGCCCCACATTCTGAAAGGAAAGAAGGAGTCAGAAAAACAAAGTGCTCCAGGACTGACCAGAACTGGTTTTGGACTAGGCAGAGGCCTCTCTGCCTCCAGAGAACAAAGAGAATCAGGGTATAAGAGGGGCACCCAGACCCCAGGAAAATTAGATCACTTTTGGGAACAAGAAGAAACCTTTGCTGAGGAGCGGAACCAAGAAGAAACTGAGGAGAGACTATCCCTAAGCCTGAAGTGCTGCTTGGGGGATTGGCCTGCAGTGGTTTGCCTGACTGCCAAAGAAAGGAGAAAGGAATTTTTGCTTTGCTGTGACTTTCATCAACTTGTGAAGGATCTCCAAGGGCTTGGAAGAGAGCTTGCCCCCTGACCGAAGTCCCAGGACCATTGGACTTCACCCCCTTTGTGAATTGCTGCTGGAAACTCTGTTTCAGTGGCTACAGAGGTAGGGAGCTGTGACCGACTCTCACGACCGACTCGGTGTCCTGTAAGCACCGCATCGAAGCACCGTCTCGCCCTGCAACGCACGGCCCTGGTCTCACCGACTCCGTCAACGAGCCGCTGCCTGCACCGCATCGAGGGACAACGCGTCCTGCAACGCTCGCTACGCCGGATCGAACTGGTCCGACCGACACGGTCACTGCTGCTGAGTTTGAGTCCTGTGACCGCACCGGAGTTGGGCACCGCTCGCACGCTTTGCGACGCACCGCCCGACTCGCACCGCTGTCCGGACTGATCGACGCCAGCTCCTGAATCCGGCTCCGTCACCGCACCGCAACCTGCCAGCACCGCATCGAAGCACCGTCTCGCCCTGCAACGCACGGCCCTGGTCTCACCGACTCCGTCTCGACGACGTCAACGAGCCGCTGCCTGCACCGCATCGAGGGACAACGCGTCCTGCAACGCTTTCATTTTTGCATCGCGACCGCGACGAACAGCCATCCGGCTCGCACGCCCGTGCCTGCCGCTTCAAGTAAAGGTACTGTGACCGAGTCTGTCTACGCTGTGTTGGCCCGTCTCGACACGGTCAGCTGGATTTGTTAGACTCGGTTTGTTCTCAACATCGCCGTAGCCGGAGGAGGCTACCGACTCGCACAGAACCTTGAATTAAGCCTTTTTGATCAGAACTAAGTATTCTTAACAGTATTGTGGATTATTTTTGTCGTTTATGGTCTTGTGATAAATCTATATAAAGTATACCTATTTTTATAAATATATAACCTGTGTGGTGTCCATTTGTAGTGTTGTCACTTGATTACTGTATGTGTTCACAAATGCTTTACACACTGCCTCTGAACTAAGCCTGTCTGCTCGTGCCAAGCTACCAAGAGGGTGAGCAGGGGTTATTTCGGGAGTGTACCTACTTTCCCTGACTAGACTCAAGGGTCCCTATTTGGACAAAGGTACCTACCTCTGCCAACTAGAGACCCCCAAATCTAACATTGGTGGTCAGCGGTGAGGATTCTGGACTTGCATTTGTGACTCATGTACAGTGATTGGTGAACACTACTTAGTGAGTGCAGACCAAAACGCAACCACATACTTTTATAGCATTTTTTCTGGGATTTCCTATTTTTGCAAATGCCAAGTTCAGTCACTATGGAGAAACCAGCATCAGTAGCCTCTGTTGAGTGTGATTGGGAAGAAGAGAGGCTAGAATGCTACACCCTTAAGCAGCTCAGGCAATTCTGCAAAAAGTTTAAAGTGTCCATGACCGGGATCTCCAGGAAGGAGGACCTCCAAAAGGCGCTGAGGGCCTGGGTCGAATCAAGGAGTGCCCCTGTGGAGGGGGCTGAGAATGCAGAAGGGCAGCTGGAGGGGCTATTGGGTCTAGGGGCTAGAAGACCACCTTCCCCAGTAGGTAGCAGTGTTTCTGCCAGAGGACTGTCTCCAGAGGAGTTGGAGGACAGGAAGGAGAGTAGGATGCACGAAATGCAGATGACCAAGCTCAAGCTGAATGGGCAGTTAGAATTCGAAATGCAAACTAGGAATTGGCCCTAGAGGAAAAGAAAATGCAGTTTGAACATGAGAAAGTTTTGAGGAGTTGGAATTGAAGGCCAAGAGCTTAGAGATTACTCCCTCTGGTGGCAGTGTACCGCCTGTGCCTGTTGAAGCTAGGGTGTATATTCCCAAAGATGTGGTGAAGGAGTTTTTTAAAAATGATGACATAGGGCAGTGGTTCAAAGCCTATGAGGTAGCCATGTCTTCCCACCGGGTCCCTGAGAAGGATTGGGGAGCGGGGTTGTGGGGACGGTTCCTCAGTGAAGGGCGGGATACCTTGTTGGATTTGCCCTCTGAAGTCTATAATTCGTACAGCCACATGAAGGATGCCTTAATGACTAGGTATGGTTTGACCCCTGAGCTTTATAGGCAAAGGTTCAGGAACTGTAGTAAGATTGAAAGCAGTACCTGGGTTGAATATGTGACCTTCTTTTGCAGAGCCTTGGATGGTTGGGTAAAGGGTAGCAAAGCGACTGATTTTCAGGCGCTCTTTGATTTGATTGCCTGGGAGCACTTGTCCGGTAATTGTTTTCCTGAGCTACGCCAGCACCTAATTGATAGTAAGCTGACTAACCCTAGGCAGCTTGCTGAGGAGGCGGACCGCTGGGTGAGTACCCGGGTCCACAAGGGTCACGTGGGAGACTCCGCCAAGGGTGGGCAGGGTCCCCAGCAGAAGAGTGGGGGGACAAGGGTAAACAGAAGGAGTTCCATAAAGGGCCCCAAAGTAGACCCCAAGGGAACCAAGGGAAAGGTTCCCAGCCTCCCCCTGAGAAGAAGCCAGTGGCCCTGACAGGCCCCCTGTTCACCAAGGACCACTGGTATGTTACAAGTGTGGCGCCCCTGGCCACAAGGCAAACGATCCTCGTTGCCCTTTGCATGGAAAACCAGCACCCACGAGTGCAGTCCCCCGGCAGTTGGCTAGTGTAGCCCTGGGGGAGGAGTTGGGTGCCCAAGGTGGGGGGATCCCACAGTGTTTTCCCTTGTCTCATTAGGAGACTCTGAGATGGTCCCTAGGACCCCGCTGCCTGAGAACACTAAGAAATACAGGCAGTGGGTGACCATCAATGGCCATAGGGTGGAGGCTCTGAGAGACACAGGAGCCAGTGTGACAGCTGTCAAGTGTCACCTGGTGTCTAAAGAGCAGGTTATCCCTGATGCATTCTATCCGGTTGTTGCCGCTGACAACACAGAGAGTCACTGCAAGGTGGCTCAGGTTCCCTTTGAGTGGGGGGGTCTCGGGTACTCTTCAAGTAGCTGTGAGGCCAGCCATGCCTGTTGACTGTTTGTTAGGGAACGATTTGGAGAGCTCACCTTGGGCTAAGGTGGAGCGGAGTGCGCATTTAGAAATGTTGGGCTTGCCTGATTGGGCATGTATGACCACCCGGTCAATGGCAGCTAAAGGTGTTCAAGAGGACCTGGAGCCTGAGAGGGAGGCCCAGGTGCCTGCCAGAGAGAGAAGAGGCAGGGGGCGCGGGAAACCGGCCCCCGAAGTTCCCACGGTCCAGGAGGAGGCAGACCCTGAGGGGGATGCCCTGGAGCCTACAGGGGAACAGGTAGCTGAACTGGGGGACCTACCTGAGCTGACCCATTGGCAGCAAGAAGGAGGACCCTCCAGGGAAGAGTTCTGCGAGGAGCAGAACGCATGCCCCTCTCTCGTGGGTCTGAGGCAACAGGCCACAGACCAGGCAGCAGGTGATCAGTCTGGATCACATTGGGTTTACTGGGAGAATGGTCTCCTGTATTCAGAGCCTAAGGTTGCTGAGCCTGGGTCAGCCCGTGTGCTGGTGGTACCCCAGCGCTTCAGAGCCTTCCTACTGGGGTTGGCTCATGATGTACCGTTAGCGGGACATCTGGGGCAGGACAAGACCTTTGACAGGCTTGTTACCCATTTCTATTGGCCCCAGATGCGCAGGAGTGCCGCCACTCACTGCAGGACCTGCCAGACTTGCCAGGCAAGTGGAAAGAGTGGGAGGAAGCACAAGGCTCCTCTCCAGCCATTCCCTGTGGTCAGCACCCCCTTTGAACGGGTGGGTATTGACATTGTGGGGCCACTGGACCCCAAGACAGCCATGGGCAACAGGTTTATCCTGGTCTTGGTGGACCATGCCACCCGGTACCCTGAAGCCATCCCTCTGAGGACAGTGACGGCCCCCGTGGTGGGACGGGCACTGATGGGAATTTTCTCACGTGTAGGATTCCCTCAAGAGGTGGTGTCTGACAGAGGTACCAACTTCGTGTCCAAGTACATGAAGTCCCTGTGGCAGGAGTGCGGTGTAACTTACAAGTTCACCACTCCTTACCACCCTCAAGGAAATGGTCTGGTTGAGAGATTCAACCGGACCCTCAAGGGCATGATTATGGGTCTGGAAGAACCCATGAGGCGTAAATGGGACGTCCTCTTACCATGCCTGTTGTTTGCATACCGGGAGGTGCCACAGAAGTCTCTAGGGTTCAGTCCCTTTGAGCTCCTCTATGGACACCCGGTGCGAGGACCTCTGAGTTTGGTCAAGGAAGGCTGGGAGCAATCTCCCAGGAAACCTCCCCAGGATGTATACAGTTACATGCTGGCCTTCAGGAACCAGACTAGGCGTTTCAGAGAGCTTGCTGAGGCAAATCTGGAAGCCAGCCAGGAGGAGATGAAGCGGTGGTACGGCCAGAATGCCACTCTGGTAGAGCTTCAGCCTGGTCAGAAAGTGTGGGTCATGGCCCCTGTGGAGCCCTGTGCGCTCCAGGACAGGTGGACCGGCCCTTTTACGGTGGTGGAGCGCAAGAGTCCAGTTACCTATTTGGTGGACTTGCAGTCTCCCAGGAACCCCTTGCGGGTCCTGCATGTGAACCGCCTGAAGCCCCACTTGGAGAGGTCCCAAGTGGGCATGCTCTTAGCTACAGATGATGGAATGGAGGAGGAGACCGAGCCTCTTCCTGACCTCCTGTCAGCCCGAGAGCAAGATGGATCAGTGGAGGGAGTAAACCTCTCTACCTCCCTGACACCTGAGCAGCAGGGTGACTGTCGCCAACTGTTGGGACAGTTCCCTGACCTGTTCTCCCTGGTTCCCAGTGTCACTCATTGGTGCGTCCATGATGTGGACACTGGGGACAGTCTTCCTGTGAAGCACAAGGCTTACAGGGTGACTGACAGGGTCAGAGCCTGCATCAAGGAGGAGGTCTCCAAGATGTTTGCGCTAGGGGTCATTGAGTCCTCTAACAGCCCTTGGGCCAGCCCCGTGGTCTTGGTTCCAAAGGCTGCCGCGCCTGGTGCCACACCAGAGCTCCGGTTCTGTGTGGACTACAGGGGACTCAATTCCGTCACCAGGACTGACGCCCACCCCATCCCCAGAGCTGATGAGCTCATAGATCGGTTAGGGGCTGCGCGGTACCTCAGCACGTTTGACTTAACGTCTGGGTACTGGCAGATCGCCTTGACTGATGGGGCAAAGAGAGGTCAGCATTCTCCACACCAGATGGGCACTACCAGTTCCGGGTGATGCCCTTTGGGATGAAGAATGCCCCTGCCACCTTTCAGAGGTTGGTCAACCAGGTGTTGGTTGGACTGGAGGATTTCAGTGCCGCCTACCTGGATGACATCGCAGTGTTCAGTGCCAGTTGGGAAGAACATCTGCGTCACCTCTGGGAAGTGTTGATGGCGCTGCGGAGGGCAGGCCTCACAATCAAGGCGAGTAAGTGCCAGATTGGGCAGGGTTCTGTGGTGTACTTGGGACACCAGGTTGGGAGCGGCCAGGTGGCGCCCCTCCAACCGAAAATTGATACCATTCTGGCTTGGGAGCCCCCAAGACCCAGACAGAGGTGAGAGCCTTCCTAGGACTCACCGGGTATTACCGGAGATTCGTCAAGGGGTATGGCAGCATTGTTGCCCCCTTGACAGAGCTGACTTCCAAGAAGCAGCCCAGGAAAGTGATTTGGACTGACGCCTGTCAAAAAGCTTTTGACACCTTGAAGACTGCCATGTGCACGGCGCCTGTGCTCCAGGCACCCAACTTCTCCAATGAGTTCATCGTTCAGACCGACGCTTCAGAGCATGGTGTAGGGGCTGTTCTATCACAGATCAATTTGGAGGGCCTAGACCAACCTGTAGCCTTCATCAGTAGGAGGTTACTTCCCGGGAACAGAGATGGAGTGCTATTGAGCGGGAGGCATTTGCTGTGGTCTGGGCACTGAAGAAGCTGAGACCATACCTGTTTGGGACTCACTTCCGGGTTCAGACAGACCACAGGCCCCTCAGATGGTTGATGCAGATGAGGGGTGAGAATCCAAAGCTGTTGAGGTGGTCCATTTCCCTACAGGGGATGGACTTTACGGTGGAACACCGCCCTGGTACAGAACACGCCAATGCTGATGGACTGTCCAGATTTTTCCGCCTTAGCGATGAGAACTCCCTAGGGGTAGGATAGTTCTCCCCACATTTCAGCTGGAGGGGACACGTGTTAGACCTGGCATCCTTGGCGTGGGTCTCCCTTCCATTTTTTCGTAATGCCTCCACTGTTGCCGATATGTTTTTGTTGGACTAGATGCTCATGGGCACTTTGCCGCTGCTAATCAGTGCCAAGGTGCAAGTGCTCCCTATCGTTAATTGATGTAAGTATTAGTGACTCCGTGATTGGATGATTGGTTTACTTGTCAGTCCCTAGTACCGTGCACTGAGTGTGCCCAGGGCTTGTAAATCCAATGCCGCTGGTGGGCTTGCAGCACGGGTTGTGCCACCCACAGAAGCGGCTTGTAAAATGTGTCTCAGGCCTGCCATTGCAGAGCCTGTGTGCAGCCTAGGGCTGCCATGTCGACTTGGTGAGTACACCCACTTACCAGTCCCTAAACCTTCCCTTTACTGCATGTTGGTCACCCCTAAAGTAGGCCCTAGGGCAGGGTGCATTGTAAGTATAAGGTAGGACATGCCCTGGTGTGTGTGGCATGTCCTAATAGTGAATTACAGCCATTTTCGTTTTTCACTATTGCAAGGCTACCTGCTCCCCATAGGCCAGAATGGGCAGACTGACTATTACACCTTATAGTCAGAACTGACCCCGGGAACATGGTAGAAACACGAATTTAGTATGCCTGAACTCAGGATGATAAAATACATCTTTTAGTGAAGTTGGTTTTAACATTCTGTGTTTGAAAATACCACTTTTAGAAAGTGGGTATTTTCTTGCCTAACTATCCAAGCCTGCCTCTGCTAGGTTGTGTATTCCTTGTCTGGAGATTGAGTGACAGGGGCTGGGGGTGGCTACAGGAGACAGGGTGAGTCAGCGCAGGGCTGAATAGAAAGATCTGCATCCAGAGTGGAGGGAGGAGTTGCACCTGGGTCTGAATAGGGCTGTGCCTGCCTTCCACAATGCTGGCTCCACCTCCTGCCGGGCGGCTGAGCACTCTGCCCCACATTCTGAAAGGAAAGAAGGAGTCAGAAAAACAAAGTGCTCCAGGACTGACCAGAACTGGTTTTGGACTAGGCAGAGGCCTCTCTGCCTCCAGAGAACAAAGAGAATCAGGGTATAAGAGGGCACCCAGACCCCAGGAAAATTAGATCACTTTTGGGAACAAGAAGAAACCTTTGCTGAGGAGCGGAACCAAGAAGAAACTGAGGAGAGACTATCCCTAAGCCTGAAGTGCTGCTTGGGGGATTGGCCTGCAGTGGTTTGCCTGACTGCCAAAGAAAGGAGAAAGGAATTTTTGCTTTGCTGTGACTTTCATCAACTTGTGAAGGATCTCCAAGGGCTTGGAAGAGAGCTTGCCCCCTGACCGAAGTCCCAGGACCATTGGACTTCACCCCCTTTGTGAATTGCTGCTGGAAACTCTGTTTCAGTGGCTACAGAGGTAGGGAGCTGTGACCGACTCTCACGACCGACTCTGTGTCCTGTAAGCACCGCATCGAAGCACCGTCTCGCCCTGCAACGCACAGCCCTGGTCTCACCGACTCCGTCAACGAGCCGCTGCCTGCACCGCATCGAGGGACAACGCGTCCTGCAACGCTTCGCTACGCCGAATCGAACTGGTCCGACCGACACGGTCACTGCTGCTGAGTTTGAGTCCTGTGACCGCACCGGAGTTGGGCACTGCTCGCACGCTTTGCGACGCACCGCCCGACTCGCACCGCTGTCCGGACTGATCGACGCCAGCTCCTGAATCCGGCTCCGTCGCCGCACCGCAACCTGCCAGCACCGCATCGAAGCACCGTCTCGCCCTGCAACGCACGGCCCTGGTCTCACCGACTCCGTCTCGACGACGTCAACGAGCCGCTGCCTGCACCGCATCAAGGGACAACGCGTCCTGCAACGCTTTCATTTTTGCATCGCGACCGCGACGAACAGCCATCCGGCTCGCACGCCCGTGCCTGCCGCTTCAAGTAAAGGTACTGTGACCGAGTCTGTCTACGCTGTGTTGGCCCGTCTCGACACGGTCAGCTGGATTTGTTAGACTCTGTTTGTTCTCAACATCGCCGTAGCCGGAGGAGGCTACCGACTCGCACAGAACCTTGAATTAAGCCTTTTTGATCAGAACTAAGTATTCTTAACAGTATTGTGGATTATTTTTGTCGTTTATGGTCTTGTGATAAATCTATATAAAGTATACCTATTTTTATAAATATATAACCTGTGTGGTGTCCATTTGTAGTGTTGTCACTTGATTACTGTATGTGTTCACAAATGCTTTACACACTGCCTCTGAACTAAGCCTGTCTGCTCGTGCCAAGCTACCAAGAGGGTGAGCAGGGGTTATTTCGGGAGTGTACCTACTTTCCCTGACTAGACTCAAGGGTCCCTATTTGGACAAAGGTACCTACCTCTGCCAACTAGAGACCCCCAAATCTAACAATATGGGAATCTCATAATGTGGAGTGTTCTCACCTATCTGGGGTTCACCTAGAACCCCGGAGCCACTGAAAGGTCTATACGAAATGGTTAAATCTGAATCACTCAGAAGTAACCACTTTATTTTTTTATTTTTTTACTATCTACAGAATTTATTGGACCCCTAAACTATACCTTTTAGTTCATGTCAACTCAGTGATATAATCTAATGTACTACAGTGAAACATGAGTTCAAGAAATAACCTATTTTTAATTTGAAAGATTTTTTTATCACTATTTAACTTAACACTTGCTATATCATTTACATTGCAAACTTTTGATGGCTTTGCTTGTTTTTAGGCTCTTAGATGCAAGCTATATATGTAAAGTACAAGGGAACCCAATTTGATCAGTCAGGGACCTTGGGAACTAACTTATGTTAAGAGACAATGGTCCCTGTGTAGACAATTGATTGAAATCAAATAAATATAGCCCCAATCAGTACTATATTGTAACCATTGTTCCATCCGGAACAAGGCAGTTTTAATATGCAATTATAGATATACGCAACATAAAATTTAATAACAGTAGGACACAAGCCTGTATCCAAAAAACTCACATCACAAAAGAAAACAAGAGAAGGCTCAGGCAGCATGTAGTTGTCTGCGTCAAATCAATACAATGGAGCAAACAGCAATAAGAGGAGGTCACCTTTACACATAATGTAACTAATAAATAACAGTGTATAAGGTTAACAATTTTGTCGACGGCGTTTCGATCCTTAACACAATTATCGGATCATCATCAGGACTTGAAAAATAGTGCCTGAAAACATTTTGCCTGCAATTAACTAAATTGAAAACAACACGAAAATAGAGATATGGAAGAAAAGGGGGAAACCAAGATAGGAAACGAGTTAGTGAGGGCTATATTAGAGGAAAGCGCGCGTCAGCGACAACTAGCACTAGGTCTCTTAAGGAATGTGGGTTCTATAGGTGAAGAACAAGCGGTAAGCAGCACAGATATCATGCAATCAACTTCGATGTGCTACTAAACGGTGTGTAGCATACTCATTCAAGTGCGACATTATTTCACTATAAGTGCCGATGAAGTGTACTGACCACGAAACTAGGAGTGGCTAAGGGTTCAATAGGCAGCAAGCACCTGTGATCAGCGCGAAAAACAGGCAATTAACGGCGATGCGTAGCATTGGTGCACATTCAAATAAGTGTGACACAGTTTAGATCAAAGTATGTGCAGATGGAGTGTGCTAACCAGCTAATAAGAGGACTGTGAAAGTGCCTTATGCGGATGCTTGGTGAAGGGCAGGACAAAAATGGGGTTACCTGGGAGCGAGTGCTGGGAGCAGAGCAATGCGGGATGAGGGATGAGCTTCCATGGGTGACCGGGAGCGATCTTCAACCTAGCAAGGAGGGAGGGAGAATCAGCGTCTAAACGGGTGGGGGAACGCATTCAGAGGAAAGCATGTGCTTGAGCTTACCTCGTGGTGGGATAATTGAACGCGTAAGTAATCACAATGGATTAGAGGTCCGTATGGGAAGGCGCCACAGGCATCTAATTGGGCGGCAATTGAAACCTGGGAACATGAAATTGGGGAATAACAGGGTTAAAGGTGGGCGCGCTAATGCTGGCGAGGGAAGGAGGGTTGATGGGAGCGGTCCCAGGGAACTTACGAATCACAATGGATTAGGAGTCCGTAAGGGAAGGCGCTGCAGGCATCTATTAAGGCGGCAAATAAAACCTGGGAACATGAAAAATGGGGAATTACAGGGTTAAAGGGGTCGCGCTGATGCTGGCGAGGGAAGGAGTGTTGGTGGGAGCGATCCCAGGGAACTTACCAATCACATGGAGGAAGGTAGCATAGAGGCATCTGCTATCGAAAAAGGTCGTGGAGAGCTGAATGGGGAGGTGCTTAAGGGCTGTGCAGCGTGGTCATGTGATTGCAATTGCATGGCGGCCATCATGGAATGGGAAAGCCTGCCAGGGGTGGTGAGGTCAGGTGACCGCAGTTGCGTGGCAGCCATCTTGATAAGGGAAAGCTTCCCAGGGGTAGCGATGGATGGCTCGGTGCCTAAATCATGCGATACAAGTGACGCGACGGCATTAAGAGAAGAGGGAAAGAATAGCAAAACCGGAGTTTGAACCTAGTGGTTAACCATTAGACCGAAAATGAAAGTAATAACAATTAAATTACAGAGTTGCATTTAGAGTTATGGAGGGATGTTTCAAAAGGAAAATTATGTACTGCATGTTGTATATTAAAACCTAAAACCAGATATTAGGGGTAAATATTCGACCATACGTATAGTAAAGGGTCAGAAAAAAACAGATTACAGAATTTACATTGGAAAAATTCTATGACAATTCAGAGAGAGGTGCAGTCTAAATTTAGCCATTAAGGCTATGGTTGTCTTGACAACTGAAGGCAGAAGTTAGTGATATATCCAGATTACAGTAGAGTTGTCCAGTCCTCCATGCGGTTCAGGCCAGTGTGGATACTGCCAGTGCGCAGGATCCATTTTAATTCTTCTTTGTTCATTAGTTGTGCAAGATTAGCTCCTCGTGGAGGCAATTTGACAATGCTTACTACTGTCCAGCGTATGTCGTCCTCGCTGTGACCCATGCTTTTAAAATGTTCAACTAAGGGTGCATTAGGCGTGTTACACCGCAACCTGCTTCTGTGTTGGCAAATCCTTATCCGGACCTTTTGTGTCGTCTGTCCGATATAGATCAGATTGCAGGGGCATAGGATGGCATAAATCACGTTACAAGTATTGCAGTTTGAGAAGTCTTTCAGTACACATTTGATGGTGCCAAACACAAATTCTTTACGTTCAATGGTAAATCTGCAAACTGTACAATTTCCACATTTAGCATGCCCTGTAAGTGGAGGGAGACCCCAATGGTCATGCAGTGTCCCTGTACTTGTGGTGCTGGGTAAGGCGGCCCTGATTAGATGGTCTTTGATGTTTTTGCTTTTTTGAAAGCGAATAGAGGGCGATCCAAGTTTAGGATGCCGGCATTAATGACATTCCAATGTTTGAGTATGCTTTTGCGTAATTTGTTAGAGGCAGGTGAGAAAGTAGTAACGCATGCAATACGGTTTTGAGGCTGTTTGGTTTTTGGTACAAGTAGACAGTCCCTGGGGCAATACCATGCCCTTTTAGGGCATTCCGTACAAGCCTGCGTGGGTACCCCCTTGAGGTTAGTTTGGTACTGAGGATCTTTGCCTCGGTAAAATAATCTTCCTTCAATGAACAGTTCCGCCTGATCCGCAAGAACTGCGAATAGGGAAGTGAGTCCCTAAGTGCTCGTGGGTGATTACTGTCATATTGGAGCAGTGTATTACGCTCTGTTGGCTTCCTATACAAACTAGTAATCAGAGAGCCCTCTTTGTGTAAAAGATTGAGGTCAAGAAAGGAATGGTAGTTCTGCTATGTGATAGTGTGAATTTAAGGCCGCCACAGTTATTATTGAGCCAATGTAAAAATTGCTCAAGAAGGACTTGAGTGTCATGCCACACCATAAAAATGTCATCAATGTATCTCCTCCACGTTGTAATGGCCGTGTGGAAAGGATTTACCGATGAGAGAATGTGGTTAGATTCTAGAGCATCCATATAAAGAATGGCCAGATTGGGGGCGAAAACTGCTCCCATGGATGTACCCATGGTTTGTTGGTAAAATTGGTTGTCAAAAAGAAAAAAGTTCTTAGTAAGACAGATTTCTAAGAGTTGTAGTATGAAAGTCGTAGGTACAGCATGTGGGCGAGGGCGAGTGTTAAGAATGCCTTCAATCACCAACATAGAATCAAGTTGTGGAATGTTCGTGTACAATGATTCAACATCAAGAGTACACAAAATATCAGTAATAGGGTCAAAGGGATGGTCTTCCACAAAATTAATCATATCCATGCTATCGCGAACATAACAGGCGGTGGTGGGGACGAATTCTTTGATAAAGAAGTCGACATATATTCCTAAAGGTTCCAGAATGGAGCCGCAACCCGACACAATGGGGCGGCCAGGTGGGTTAGCTAGGTTTTTGTGTACTTTGGGGAGGGTGTAGATTACTGGTGTACGTGGGGACTTGGTATTGAGGAATTAGTGTTCAGGTTTGCTCAAGAAACCTTGTTCTAGACCTTCAGTCGTTACTTGAAGAATCAATTTCTGGAGTTCACTGGTGGGGTTTGTGGGGAGTTTGCAATAGTGGTCGGTGTTTTCAAGTTGTCTTATGATCTCATTTTTGTAAAGGTCAAGTTCTTGCAACACTATCCCACCTCCCTTATCTGCTGGCTTTATGATAACGTGATCATTCATTTTTAATGTTTTCAAGGCGGCTTTTTCTTCCAGGGAAATATTGTACCTACCATTCACACCAATTTTCTAGATCTCCAGGCAGAAGTACTCAGATTTTTCCGCAAAATCAGGCTTCGCAGCTATTTTCTACATAACCCACGACCTGCCCTTTCACCCAATACACCTCTCAGACCTCCTTCGACATTTTCACCTTTTTCCAACATGGTACCAGCAGAAATACTCACTTTTAAGAAATTGGTACTCAATGATCTGGCCGCAATGGAAAAAGAACGGCGCTTTATTCCATTTAATATTTCCCTGGAAGAAAAAGCCGCCTTGAAAACATTAAAAATTAATGATCACGTTATCATAAAGCCAGCAGATAAGGGAGGTGGGATAGTGTTGCAAGAACTTGACCTTTACAAAAATGAGATCATAAGACAACTTGAAAACACCGACCACTATTGCAAACTCCCCACAAACCCCACCAGTGAACTCCAGAAATTGATTCTTCAAGTAACGACTGAAGGTCTAGAACAAGGTTTCTTGAGCAAACCTGAACACCAATTCCTCAATACCAACTCCCCACGTACACCAGTAATCTACACCCTCCCCAAAGTACACAAAAACCTAGCTAACCCACCTGGCCGCCCCATTGTGTCTGGTTGCGGCTCCATTCTGGAACCTTTAGGAATATATGTCGACTTCTTTATCAAAGAATTCGTCCCCACCACCGCCTGTTATGTTTGCGATAGCATGGATATGATTCATTTTGTGGAAGACCATCCCTTTGACCCTATTACTGATATTTTGTGTACTCTTGATGTTGAATCATTGTACACGAACATTCCACAACTTGATTCTATGTTGGTGATTGAAGGCATTCTTAACACTCGCCCTCGCCCACATGCTGTACCTACGACTTTCATACTACAACTCTTAGAAATCTGTGTTACTAAGAACTTTTTCTCTTTTGACAATCAATTTTACCAACAAACCATGGGTACATCCATGGGAGCAGTTTTCGCCCCCAATCTGGCCATTCTTTATATGGATGCTCTAGAGTCTAACCACATTCTCTCATCGGTAAATCCTTTCCACACGGCCATTACAACGTGGAGGAGATACATTGATGACATTTTTATGGTGTGGCATGACACTCAAGTCCTTCTTGAGCAATTTTTACATTGGCTCAATAATAACTGTGGCGGCCTTAAATTCACACTATCACATAGCAGAACAACCATTCCTTTTCTTGACCTCAATATTTTACACAAAGAGGGCTCTCTGATTACTAGTTTGTATAGGAAGCCAACAGAGCGTAATACACTGCTCCAATATGACAGTAATCACCCACGAGCACTTAGGGACTCACTTCCCTATTCGCAGTTCTTGCGGATCAGGCGGAACTGTTCATTGAAGGAAGATTATTTTACCGAGGCAAAGATCTTCAGTACCAAACTAACCTCAAGGGGGTACCCACGCAGGCTTGTACGGAATGCCCTAAAAAGGGCATGGTATTGCCCCAGGGACTGTCTACTTGTACCAAAAACCAAACAGCCTCAAAACCGTATTGCATGCGTTACTACTTTCTCACCTGCCTCTAACAAATAACGCAAAAGCATACTCAAACATTGGAATGTCATTAATGCCGGCATCCTAAACTTGGATCGCCCCCTATTCGCTTTCAAAAAAAGCAAAAACATCAAAGACCATCTAATCAGGGCCGCCTTACCCAGCACCACAAGTACAGGGACACTGCATGACCATTGGGGTCTCCCTCCACTTACAGGGCATGCTAAATGTGGAAATTGTACAGTTTGCAGATTTACCGTTGAATGTAAAGAATTTGTGTTTGGCACCATCAAATGTGTACTGAAAGACTTCTCAAACTGCAATACTTGTAACGTGATTTATGCCATCCTATGCCCCTGCAATCTGATCTATATCGGACAGACGACACAAAAGGTCCAGATAAGGATTTGCCAACACAGAAGCAGGTTGCGGTGTAACACGCCTAATGCACCCTTAGTTGAACATTTTAAAAGCATGGGTCACAGCGAGGACGACATACGCTGGACAGTAGTAAGCATTGTCAAATTGCCTCCACGAGGAGCTAATCTTGCACAACTAATGAACAAAGAAGAATTAAAATGGATCCTGCGCACTGGCAGTATCCACACTGGCCTGAACCGCATGGAGGACTGGACAACTCTACTGTAATCTGGATATATCACTAACTTCTGCCTTCAGTTGTCAAGACAACCATAGCATTATTGGCTAAATTTAGACTGCACCTCTCTCTGAATTGTCATGGAATTTTTCCAATGTAAATTCTGTAATCTGTTTATTTCTGACCCTTTACTATACGTATGGTTGAATATTTACCCTAATATCTGGTTTTAGGTTTTAATATACAACATGCAGTACATGATTTTCCTTTTGAAACATCCCTCCATAACTCTAAATGCAACTCTGTAATTTAATTGTTATTACTTTCATTTTCGGTCTAATGGTTAACCACTAGGTTCAAACTCCGGTTTTGCTATTCTTTCCCTCTTCTCTTAATGCCGTCGCGTCACTTGTATCGCATGATTTAGGCACCAAGCCATCCATCGCTACCCCTGGGAAGCTTTCCCTTATCAAGATGGCTGCCACGCAACTGCGGTAACCTGACCTCACCACCCCTGGCAAGCTTTCCCATTCCATGATGGCCGCCATGCAATTGCAATCACATGACCACGCTGCACAGCCCTTAAGCACCTCCCCATTCAGCTCTCCACGACCTTTTTCGATAGCAGATGCCTCTATGCTACCTTCCTCCATGTGATTGGTAAGTTCCCTGGGATCGCTCCCACCAACACTCCTTCCCTCGCCAGCATCACCGCGACTCCCTTTAACCCTGTAATTCCCCCATTTTTCATGTTCCCAGGTTTCATTTGCCGCCTTAATAGATGCCTGCAGCGCCTTCCCTTACGGACTCCTAATCCATTGTGATTGGTAAGTTCCCTGGGACCGCTCCCATCAACCCTCCTTCCTCGCCAGCATTAGCGCGCCCACCTTTAACCCTGTTATTCCCCAATTTCATGTTCCCAGGTTTCAATTGCCGCCCAATTAGATGCCTGTGTCGCCTTCCCATACGGACCTCTAATCCATTGTGATTACTTACGCGTTCAATTATCCCACCACGAGGTAAGCTCAAGCACATGCTTTCCTCTGAATGCGTTCCCCCACCCGTTTAGACGATGATTCTCCCCCCCTCCTTGCTAGGTTGAAGATCGCTCCCGGTCACCCATGGAAGCTCATCCCTCATCCCGTATTGCTCTGCTCCCAGCACTCGCTCCCAGGTAACCCCATTTTTGTCCTGCCCTTCACCAAGCATCCGCATAAGGCACTTTCACAGTCCTCTTATTAGCTGGTTAGCACACTCCATCTGCACATACTTTGATCTAAACTGTGTCACACTTATTTGAATGTGCACCAATGCTACGCATCGCCGTTAATTGCCTGTTTTTCGCGCTGATCACAGGTGCTTGCTGCCTATTGAACCCTTAGCCACTCCTGGTTTCGTGGTCAGTACACTTCATCGGCACTTACAGTGAAATAATGTCGCACTTGAATGAGTATGCTACACACCGTTTAGTAGCACATCGACGTTGATTGCATGATATCTGTGCTGCTTACCGCTTGTTCTTCACCTATAGAACCCACATTCCTTAAGAGACCTAGTGCTAGTTGTCGCTGACGCGCGCTTTCCTCTAATATAGCCCTCACTAACTCTTGTTTCCTATCTTGGTTTCCCCCTTTTCTTCCATATCTCTATTTTCGTGTTGTTTTCAATTTAGTTAATTGCAGGCAAAATGTTTTCAGGCACTATTTTTCAAGTCCTGATGATGATCCGATAATTGTGTTAAGGTACGAAACGCCGTCGACAAAATTGTTAACCTTATACACTGTTATTTATTAGTTACATTATGTGTAAAGGTGACCTCCTCTTATTGCTGTTTGCTCCATTGTATTGATTTGACGCAGACAACTACATGCTGCCTGAGCCTTCTCTTGTTTTCTTTTGTGATGTGAGTTTTTGGATACAGGCTTGTGTCCTACTGTTATTAAATGTTATGTTGCGTATATCTATAATTGCATATTAAAACTGCCTTGTTCCGGATGGAACAATGGTTACAATATAGTACCGATTGGGGCTATATTTATTTGATTTCAATCAATTGTCTACACAGGGACCTTAGATGCAAGCTAGACACCTGGCTCGGCTCTGGCATGGCTCTCCCTTTGAACTTCTTGGCTTGCCCACCTTAACTAATGGTGATTATTCACTGTCCCTTCATCCACATTGGCAAGTCACTGATTTGCGCTTCCTTTACAGTGTTCTATTTCTGTTTCTTATAGGACTACTCATATGAAAGGTCACACATGGAAAAACACAATAGAAGCTAGATAATAGAGGCCATATTACTGTTTGAAGGTGTGATACTTTTACGTACCTGCGTTTTCTACAGATTGAGACCAATCTCTGGGTGGTAGCTTGATTTGAACATAATATATATCTTGAATTTAGTAAAGGGCTGAAGGCACACTTCTAGAAAGAACACTGCATCATGATAAAGTAAAGATTCACTCTGGTCTGTATCTCTGCCTTTGCCTGTGTACAGCTCTCCGCTGTCTTTCGGCTAGGTGTGTAAATCACATACATAGACAGAAATGTACATAAAGTATTGCAGAATCTCTTTTGCTAGTTAATTGTTAGTCTTTATTCATCTACACTTCTTCCTGGTTTGTTGTTTAAGAGTGTGCACTGTGAAAATAAGTTTTGGCAATGCCTAAGCATCCAGGATACAATAGTATCTATGATTTGTATCACTGATTGATCTACTGTCATCCTCATCAGCTTGGCATTGGCCACGTTAGAGTTGAATGAATAAGTCAATGTTTGGAAGAAATAGGTCAGCTTCATACTCTGAACCACCTTAATGTATCTCTTGTTGGAAGAAAGTGCAAGTTTGGGATACATAAAGGCAAGTGCATTTTTTGCAAGGTATAGGTAGTAAGACTGCATGCATATGGTCAAATTGCGAGCTGGCTGCCACCTTTCAAACTTCACTGTGTTTAAAGAAACCTGGAGCAACTTGTAGCTGGATTTGTCATGGGATTGTCCAATATATTTTAAGAATACGAGTGCTGCCCTGTATAACTCTGCCGAACAACAAGCAAGTTGGATAATTGGAGAACAAGGTTCAGAGTATGCCAATTTCCTAAAATGAAAGGAGGACTCGATAGCGAATATCGAACCAGTTCTCCATTAAATTGTCCAGTAGCACAATGGTGGTTTTTGCTGCAGAGGGCATGATTCAGAGGATGTAGTTTTTGTATGAGGCAGAGAGTTTGTTAGAAGATCCAAGTTTCTAGGCTTCTTACTGATTACCAGTCTGGTTGTGACTTTCTGGACTACCTGGCAGCTGGAAAGTCCTTGTTTCAACAGGTGGTAAGAAACTAAGGTATGTTCTATCATTAGACATCGGGGTGTGGATCAGTGTTTGAAGCTGTTGGTAGATTCGTTGATGCGTTTCTGCAACCATTCGTCCAATCGTGGCACAGGTACATTCAAGACACTCTGGACTTTCTGACGAAGTTAGAAATCTTTGCTGAGAAGGAGACAAATAATTGGGTACTGTGTACTATCGATATTGTCTCATTGTACACGTCAATAGCCCACTCGGAGGGTCTGGAGGCAATTGAGTGGTCTTTACTTCGACAGGAATCCATTGGCACCAGCAAGATCTTTCTTTTAGAGCAATTGCACTTCTGCCTCCATCATAGCTACTTTGAATGGAACAAAGAATTCTATTAGCAACTTAGTGGGACTTCCATGGGGTTGGCGAGAGCCCCGACGTACGAGAACACCTTCATGGCGAAATTCGAAGAGGAACATATTTTCAATCAAGTGGAGTGGACGAAAAATGTACTCTTCTTTTGTCGTTATATTGATGGCATCTTCCTGGTTTGGACTGGCCCGGAGGTAACCCTAGAAGATAACATTCATCATTTGAACTCCAGGAATCCGAGGATACAATTTACGCATACCATCAGTAAGAAAGCGGTATCTTTTTTGGATGTCTGGATTGAGATCACAGAACAAAGGATTACAAACAAGTCTGTATAGAAAGCCTATGGACAGAAATAGCGCATTATTATTCCAGAGTTTCCACCCATCGACTTTGATTAGTAATCTACCTTATTCCCAGTTTCGTAGAGTGAGGAGACTGGTGTCTGATCCCAAAGTATGCAAGACAACCATTTCGGATTTCAAAGAAAATTACATCCGCAGGGGTTATCCACATGACCTTCTTGACTCTTCTGTAAATAGAGCATTATCCAACGAGCGCAGTAAATTGCTACAAAAGAAACCTAAAAAAGAGTCCACCAGGATGGTATTTGTTTCTAAATTTTCCACCACATCTAAAGAAATTTGTACTATTATCATGAAAAGATGGGAACCTCTTCAACAAGAACCAGATTTCAATAACCTATTCCTTTCTAGACCACTATTTTCTTACACAAGATCCAACAACATCAAAGAATTGTTGTCTGCAAAACTTACACCCAAGAACAAGACAAGTACAGGGATGCGGAAATGCCAAAATTGCATCCATTGCAATAACGTAACTATAGGCAATATATTATTACATCCACGCACCGGTGAAAACATTAAATTGTTCTATAATGGAGACTGCAATTCAAGCAACGTTATCTATTCTATCAAATGCCCGTGTGGCATGCTTTATGTTGGCAAAACCGAAAGGAAACTCAAAGTCAGAATCACTGAGCATAAGAGCAGAATATGCAATAAGAGTACGACTTCTAGTCTAGCAAAACACTGGGATGAATGCCGACACTCTATAGCTCAGATCAAATTCCAAAATATTGAGTTGGTGCAATACAACACAGGTATTGACATTAACAAACGTTTATTGCAGAGGGACACTTATTGGATCAAACGACTCGACACCTTAAAACCCAGAGGGCTCAACGATAAACTGGAAATGAGCTGTTTCCTTTAACTACTTACTACAACCTCTTCTTCAGTAAACCTTTCTCCAATGTTTTATTAGGTTCACTGGTTCATACACTACAACATGGGTTTAGGATATCTGATCACCACTATGAGGGTACACACAATAGGTTTTAACAAGGGTGCAGGTCATTAATTTTTTTTTTTTACATTATTCTGATCATAACATACAGCACGGACGAAACAACACTTGGTGACGCTAAGATGGACACTATTTCTGTCAAGGGGAAATTTGGTACGTAGTATTGTGCTGATTCCTCTGGACACTATTCGTCACTGGGTTTACAGTCTTTGTGAATTTCGGTGATGAAATTTGCTCTTGATATAGATTGAATCTGACGTTCTTGACTTCCATTGTATCGGGTTTAAGCTATGGGATTAAGAACATGGATTGTTTAAGATGGCGCCGTTGGATGTACTTAAAGCCTACTAACCTGGACGATGGGTCTGTCATCAGTTATTTTTTGGCATTTAAATATGGTTTGTAGGTCAGACTCTCTAGAAGTGTGTCATAGATGAAAATTTTTGGTATATCGAGATATCGATTTATTCGGAATTCATTTCAGTACTATTGGGTAGTTGAATATGGTACTGTTTGGCAGGGTGAGCGCATAGATAATGTAAGCAGTGTTTCGCTGTGGTTATGCATACGAGGGTGATACATTCCTTAGTTTTAGTTGTGTGGCTTGATTGTATGTATTCCTTTGAAAGTTTCGATCTGTTTCACGTAACCGTAGTACGTTATAAGATGGCGCACGTGTACAAGACCGGCAGCAATTGTTTTGCCCTCATCATGTGACAACATCACATGCCCGGGACTACAGAAGTTAAATCGCGATGGCGTTCTTGAGTTGATAGAGTCCTTTCCTTCCGGGAGATTCATTATGTAGAGAATGGTAAGAGAGGTTGTCTTGGTTGTTGTTTTTCATGTAATTAAGCTTAAGAAAATCTACGGGTCTCTGATTTCTGTTTCTTGTATATTTTTTATATTTCTGACAGGAAAGGCCCTGTTGATACCGCTGTTCGTAAATGGGGTAAGAGAACTTTATTCAGTACACGGGTTCAATTTACTTGACTGCATTGCATTTGGGTAATGATTGGTTTCACTTCCTGTTTGGCAGGCAGTGCATAAGTGGTGTTCATCCATTGGAGGTATGTGTGGTATCTCTTGCATAAGGCGTTACGATAAAATTAATGTAGATTGACTTGCTAGATGTTTGCATTTCTTTTTTCATTGCAGTAACTGCCACATTTTTACTTTCGTCTGGATTTTGGTTTTGGTCAGCGTGTATAATTAATCAGCTCTCTACTAAGTGAGTAATACTATGGGTTGTTTTGGACCGCTAACATGGCTATAATGGGGATTAGGTGGACTGGTACACTGTCCTTTCAAAGACATTTTTTAAACCTACACACGACACTTTCTTTTGGAGAGGGGTTAGCAGCACAGGTTGAGTCACTGGTTGTTTGAATAAAGCAGGACAGATGATGTTATGATGGTTACGGATCCATGATTGTACATGTAAATATTACCTTTGTATTTTTTCCAGACATGCCCCTGACGAAGGGACGCCAGTCCCGAAATGCATTGGGCTGATGTTCATTTAATTGTTTGACGTGAATATTTGAGCTGTTCGCTAAAATTTGTTTGGTTGATACATGTATAGTGTCAATTTTTATTAAGAATCACTGTGAAGTAACAATTTTGTGATTGAAAATAACGAAAATTGCATTAAAAACAAAAGTGGTTAATGCTGACAATTATGTATTGTTTATATGTGTTAAATGCTGGTATATCCTCAACGTAGTGCACATCTTTGTCCAAGAAGCCAGTTGGGTTCATGCCCTTATTTTTCTATCATTAGACATGACATTCAAATCGAATGTGTATTGTGTTTGATCATGTGCAGAATTGCTTTGTTTAATACCTTTTGAGAGGCTTCAGAGCATAGGGCATTGCTAGATTCAAATAGTGTGGTTCAATTGAGAATATTATTAATTGGGAAGATAGTTATTGCTAGCTATACATAGTTTACAGTATTATGCATTTTAAACAATATTGTGCTTATGGATGGATTTAGTTTGCTGGTAAAGTCGATGTCTAAAGGAGCTCTAAAATGTTGCATTGTTGTATTAAAGTCACAGAAAGTGGGATAACCATCAAATTTGTGGTTGCGTACCATTATATGAGCACAAAGAGAATACTTTTCTGTAGTGCAATTGACTGTGCATCAATCTCGTCTCATTTTCGGGCTAAGAATTTGCAATTTCCAGCTGTTTTCTTCTTTTGTATTTAAACAGCTGTCTCTGATCTCAGCCGCTTCAAAACGGTCACTGAAAGGAAACCAGCTGCAGTTATGAACAATTACATTTTTCTTTTGCTGTGTGGCCGTAACATTAGGCCCTGTCATAGGGCTGAGTCCTTGAACAAGTTCCACTTTCGGTTGTGGCTAACAGAAATGCAGCTTGAGACAAAATTAAAAAATGTAATGAGGTTGTCCCTCCTGAATATAGTTGGATTGATCTTCTTGGCAGTGGTATCTCAGGATCTCGACCACAGTCGTAAAGATTAAAACTCTGTGACAGCCCAGTTGGATTGAGCCACCTATACTTGGAGTTGACGTTACTGTGGAAAAGTGTAAATTCTATGTTAGCATAAGCGGCAGCCATTTTTACTGTTGCATTCATTTAGTTTCCGTGGTATTCATTTTATTCTCTGATGCTTGCCTTTTCACCCAGCCTGTGTCCTCAATTTTAGCTGACCTCTCTGACATGGTCAATCTGGTGTACGTGCTGGGGGGCCTGCAGCTACCGGTGCACCTGGTCTCAGATGTTATCAAATGATTGCTTATTGCCGCCATAAACATTCTTACTCCCCCTCCTCATCTCCTGACCACCTGGTCACCCTCTGCTCTTGTTTGCCTATAGCTATTTCCGTGCTTCAACTTGTTTCTTCCAGTTTTCTTGCCCATGCGATTACACTGCAACAAACAGTATACAAGGGTGATGGTTTTTACATTCAATGTACTCCCTCCCACAACACTTTAGGGTGTTGTTCGGATGCGGTCCCGCTCATGAGTGTTTAATAAACTTTGTTTGTTTTACTTCACTCCAGTGCCGATCTCTCTTTTGTTAGTCTCCGGACCCGTGGACGAGAGGGTGACCCTGCACCAGTGTGCCCTCACGGGGGTACATTTCCACAATTGGCGCCCAGTACGTGGGGCCCCATCGGAGACGCGGCCGTCTGAAGGAGTGGTCTCGACGGAAGATCGAAATTATCACTGAGGACGCGCACTGCATGAGAAGACCTTTGTCTTTGCAGCTGACGTGAACTTTGCGGTTTTCCTGACTTGACCCTCCGGGTGGTGGCCGGTCTCGACTGGGGCTTCTTTGGCGAATTTGCAGTGACCATTAGGTTAACTAGAGATCGGCAGGTGGGAGTTGAAGACTTCTGTTTGGTAAGGTCGCTGATGCAGCACTCTTGATTGTTTGGTTTGGTTTTGGTATTCATTCTTTGCAAAGACTGAAGGCAGGTATTGTGGGGATTTTTCTCCTTCGGACATTTGTTTGGATAGTAATATTTTACATATATTTGTTAAAACATGCCTGCTCTTAGTAAACTTCGTAAGTGCTGTTGCTGTTGCAGTGCAGGAAATGTTTTGGAACAAAGTCAACCGGCTCCTCCAGAAGGGACGCCGAATAGAGATATATATATAAAATATGGTATTTGTCCCATAATGTATGGCTCATTGTGGAACAAATACACAAAGAAAGAACCCGGCCTACAGTGGCCAGTAAATGGGTCGTTTGATTTTCAGAAGGTTCAGTACGTGGAACAGTGTTTGTTCAAAAGAAAGAGTAGACAGGATATGTTTGATTGTTTGCGTATGTGGGATAAGGAAGTGCGAGAGCGAGCGAAGAAAGCGGAAGCTATAGCAAAGAAAGAACAGCGGAAGACGATATATCAACAATGTGTTGAATTAAGAGACAAGGAAATGCAGGAAGGAAAAGAAAGATAGAGAACGCTGATTGCAGGTAAATGGCCAGTACCCTATTAGACGTCCTGTCTATCCAATACTTGATACTCTTCATGATGTTTGTATCATACTAGAACGACCCCCGCCCCCGTATAAATCCCCCGTTCCGAGTGCCCCTGAGGGTGGTGCTTCTGATGATGAGATCTCCTTCTCAAAAGTTATGGACAAAGATCAGCGATCCATGCGACAGACTCACTCTATTCTGTCTAGCGAAGATAAAGATAAATTGAAGGGCAGTGCTAGAGAGGAATCTCGTCGGGCTACTACAGCGACGATCCTCACAACTACAGTTCAGGCTTGGGAAGACGCACAACAATTATATTTTTTAGAAAAGTTCTGTTGGGATGTATTATATAATTGGCAACATATCTCTGACTTGAATGCAGATTATAAGCAGTTAGGAGATGGGACTTACCCTTTCAAAAACATACCTGATACAATTAGACGAGCGGTTAAAGTACGGGATGACACATTAAAACTGCAGAAGGAAAAAGAATTAGCTAGGAAGAGTAAAGTCTTAGAAACGGAAAAGTTTCAGACAGAGAAAACAGATGTTCCGGTGGACGAGGGCAATCCTAGTAGTAGTAAAGTTGATATGAGACCAATGCGTGAAGCCGCACCCCTGTATGTTCCCCCGAAGGGTGCGGGAACTAATGATGATAAGACTTCCGATAATGCAAAGGGATATTTCGTATATAATTGGGTCTACACTCCTTGGAGTAGAGCAGATGTTATGGCCCTTAAAACTGCCTTGCCCGACCCCCGGAAAAACCCTGCCGCCTTCTATGAGGAGGTGGAGGGAGCTATCAGCTCTTGCACTATGACCTTAGCAGATATAGATATGTTCTTTGGGCTTATTTTGCCCCCTGATATGTGGAGAACAATACGTAAAATTAATGACGCTGTGGCATTTGGTGACACCGGGGAAAAATTAGAAGAAATAGATGCGGACAGGGAACCTGCCCAGAAGCCTCAACAGGAGATATTAGATCTTCCTAAAGCTATTGTGACTAAATTGAAGACTCTCATACCCCCTAAGAAAATAGAGTGGACTACGTTAGCGTCCTGCAAACAGAAAAAGGATGAGTCAGTTTCTGACTTCTTTTCAAGATTTGAGGAGACATTTCATGACTTTAGTGGCCAGTCGTTGGCTGACGAGACAGGCAAACACCTGTTCATTAACAAATGTGTTGCTAATATGTTACCTGAAATATCTAGTCGCCTCAAGGCCAGTGAAAGTTCTTGGACCACGTCCTCTCCAGTTTCCCTTCTGACAATGGCACAATATTATGAGCGACAGGAACAGGAAGCGAAGGGAAGGGAAGATAAAAAGGTTAAGGATTTAAAAACCAAGGTTATGATGGCTCAGGCGTATGGTCCACCATTTAGGAGAGGTGGAGGAGGCGGACGTGCAATGCATACACCCGGAGCACTCCCTCTCCTTCGGGCAAATTTGTCTCCTGATCAGTGTGCCTATTGTAAAGAGACTGGGCACTGGTGTTCTGAGTGGCCCCTTTTGCAAGGCCAACAATACCAGCCAGGAAGGGGGAAGTATGAGAGGGCGTCCAGGGAACGTAGGAAGCAGGGGAGGTGCAAGTGGTCGCCCCCGGTTTGAGGCAGTCGAACAGGCACTGAACTACCCTAATGCCTTTGACAAACGACACCAGTACCAAATGACTGATTATTCTGCTGATACGCCTACAGATTCCGATTATGCATAGGGATGCCCAGGACGGGGTGTGGGACCGGTTGAGGTGCCAGTAGATCAAATGGGTCCCTATGTTGACGCAAATGTCTTGGGATCTACTGATCGATTTCTGGTTGATACAGGGGCTACCCGTAGTGCCCTGTCTAAAAGACTGGTTCCTAGGGCTTCCCTGTCTGGCACATTGATAACATCGATAGGGTTCGACGGAACACCTACACCTAGCCCACTATCACAGCCACTTGAATTCGGACTAGATAGATTCACTGCCACATGTCCATTCTTGCTCTCCCCTAACACTCCAGATAACATTGTAGGTATTGATATGCTAAAATATTTTCGTGCTATGATACGCTGTTCCCCAGAAGGTGTACGTGTTATCCTTAATGACAACTATCCAATAGTTGATAGATCTTGCCTTATTAATGAGGACGTCGCTCTGGCGTCCCTACCTTGCACTTTGTGGGCTGGATCAGACACTGATGTGGGTCGAATGGTCATTTCACCTGTACAAATTCAAGTGAGGGAGGGTGCCTCGTTGCCTCGTTTGCCCCAATATAAGATATCTCGAGAGGGCGAAGAAGCACTAGCAGGTATTGTTCAGGATTTGATTAAAGTAGGTGTAGTGGAAGAGGTTCCCTATAATACCTGAAATAGCCCTATCCTTCCTATTTTGAAAAAAGACACTGATACTAAGATTTACAGGTTCATTATTGATTTGCGTGAGGTTAATAAAATAGTGGTGCCCCAACATCCGGTAGTTTCTTACATAACAACCCTCCTCACTGTGGTCCCTCCCACTGCCACCACATTTTCCGTGATTGATTTGAAAAATGCGTTCTTCTCAATACCTATCCACCCGGACAGCCGTTGTCTATTTGGATTCACACTGAAAAACAGATCATTCAGGTTCTGTAGAGCTCCACAGGGCTATACAGAAAGTCCCAGTATTTACAGTCAAGCATTAAAGAGACAACTTGATTCCTTTCCTGTACCAAAAGGAGTGGTTCTAATTCAGTATGTGGATGACATTTTGCTTGCTGCAGACACTCCTGAGCAATGTGAAGTAGGTACATTGTTACTATTATCATTTCTTGCATCACATAATCTCAAAGTCTCTAGAAAGAAATTGCAATACTGTAGACAGCAGGTTACCTATTTAGGTCACCTCCTGTCTAAGGAGGGACGTGCACTCCCACCAGATCGCATTCGGACTATTCTAGACACTCCTGTACCCCGTACTCAAAAAGATGTCCGTGCATTGATTGGCCTTACTTCCTTTTGTAGGCAGTGGATCCCCTGTTTTTCACATATTATCAAACCTCTGTTAGCCCTTTTGACCAAAGACACCCCGATGCCCCTCCCATGGACTGCTGAATGCCAGAGCGCCTTCCAACAGTTACGTCAAGCCCTTTGCTCTGCACCAGTATTAGGTACCCCAGATTACACTAAATCTTTCACACTGTATGTACATGAAAGGGAAGGTTGTGCCCTCTCGGTCTTAGCACAGATGCACGGTGATAAACAATGCCTGTGTGCATATTTTTCAGCTGTCCTCGACCCAGTCGCTCGCGCGCTGCCTGGATGTTTCCGAGCAGTGGCAGCAACGGCTGTATCCATACGCCAGAGTGAAGGAATAGTTCTATCACACAAATTGCTTGTGTTAGTGCCCCATTCAGTTGATGCTTTGCTAAACCAAACAAAGACGCAGCATTTGACTAGTGCTCGTCTGACAGGATATAAATTGACACTTTTGGCCCCCATATTACACTAAAAAGATGTTTGACATTAAATCCTGCCACATTACTGCCATTTCCATCCACTCAGCCTCAGTCACAAGTCACATGATCGCATATTTCTCACTGAAGAACAAACAAAAGGTCGAGTTGACCTGCAAGACACTCCCTTCTCCATTACAGATGGGGAGTTATGGGTTGATGGGTCATGTTTGAAATTGCCCGATGGCACTACATCTGCTGCCTATGCTATTACGATGCTCCAGACAATAGTTGAGACAGCTCGTATCCCACAGAAATCAGCTCAAGCAGCTGAACTGATCGCTCTAACCAGAGCATGTGAGCTTAGTACAGACCTGATTGTCAATGTCTACACTGATAGTCAGTATGCGTTCGGGGTAGCGCATAATTTTGGCCGCCTGTGGAAAGAACGCGGTTTTCTCACTTCACATGGAACACAGATAGTGCATGGAGAACTAGTGCACAATCTCCTTACTGCCTTAACCTATCCTAAGAAAATAGCTATTGTCAAGTGTAGCGCACACAAGAAGGTGACAGACAAAATAGGAGCAGGTAATGCCTTTGCAGATTGTACAGCTCGTGAGACTGCAATGCAGCGAAGCACCACGTCTATGTATGTGGTTAAGTCGCAAGCTGAACGTTGGCATGATGCTAGACAGGAAGTGTTGGATATGCAACAATCTGCCTCCTTCGATGAATTAGACCAATGGTCTAAGGAGGGAGCATTGGACGATGAGGGCTGTTGGAGGAGCAAAGATATGACTAAATGGAAGTTGCCCACTGCATACCTATACCCTCTGATTCATATGGCACATGGTCCAGTCCATGTTGGTGCATCTTCAGTAGCAAAACAGCTTATGCAAGTCTGGGACCATCCTGATATTGCTGCTACCGCTAAAAAGATAGACCAGTCTTGCCTGGTTTGCTTACAGTACAATCCTGGGAAGGGAACGCAAACTCCAGCAGGGGGGTTTGCGACACCATCTGCACCCTTAGAGGTGCTTCAGATGGACTACTGTGGAGCAGATTAATTATTAACCTGCTGGTGCAGGGATCACCACTTCGCCACGGGTTCTTATCAAATTGAGGAGGACTCGACACTGGAGCGAAGGCAAACCATGGATTGTTTATTCAATCATTCATGAATGGGTCTCCATCCGACAAGTACCATCAAGATACCCAAGGATAAAGCACACTGAACGATGGTTACATGGGTTTATATAGGGAAAATCACAGACTAGGAACGCCCAGAGGTAAATAGAGCTTTGGGAAGAACACACAAATGAGACAATCGGTAAGAATCAACAACCTTGGTGCCTTGTGTAACTGTCGAGTTTTGAGGCTGCACAACAAGATAGGCTTATCTGAACAAACTTTATCTAAGGCTTTACCATTGTTTAAAACACACACGAAACCCACAGTGCAGACATCAGCTGTTCTTTTGTGCTGACTTTGCATGTTTACGCAGCCTACAATATCTCAACTTTAGATTCGTGACCTAATGTTTATGCAGATGTGGTGTCAAGCATAGAGTCAGGCTAAAAACAGATCAAAGGTGAGCATAGATGAAGCACAGCTGAATGAGAAAAAGAGAGATTCAGATTTTAAGGTTTCATAGTCCTTCCTTTTCAGCAGTGCTGAATCTATTCTAAGGGATATATGTATTAATCATCTACATTAATATTCATTAGGTCATGGATCTCAGTGTGCATAATCATTTCTCTATTCAATTCATGAACATTGACTGGGGAAGGGTTAATACTACTACAGATATTTATACAAGTGGTGCATATCATAGGGGCACATTGAATGCAGCAGCAACAAGTGAGAAAGATGGCTCCTATGATTACTATTCCCGTTAACAATTTCCAAACCCAAGTGGAGATAAGTCCCCGTAATCAGTCAGACCAGGACCATGTTCCCTGGTCTTGATGTATTTCTGTAGCTATTTTATGTAATTTTGAAATGGCGTTATAGACAGAAGGGGCGTGGTCAGGTATGAACACACAACAGCTACTACCGATGATGCGGCATGCTCCACCACGATTAGCGAGCACTACATCAAGCACCATCCTATTTTGAAGAGTTACAATTCTTGTAATTTGGAGCTCTTCTGTAATATTTCCTAGAGCCATTGCTGTCTGATTAGTTACTGCTTCTACTACTTGGGTTAGGCGTCTAATTTTTCTACTATTTAGGGCTGCACCAACGAAGAAGAGTCCCAAATTAAAATCTACATATTGCTGCAAGGCTGTATCAGTCTGATCTTCTTCATCACTATTTATGGTCCGTTTGAATCTATTTAAAGAGATGTCATTAAATAATTTCAGGTCTTTGTGATAAGAGGCAGGTGCTAAAAACACAGGAGGCAGTAAGAAAGACACATAACAGATGCCAGACCAACTGACTGGTAGATGATAGTAACCCTTGCTACCACAGATAAAGTAAGTATTGTGTGAGGACAAGAAGCTACTGTTATTTGTTCCAGTAATGGTTAGTACTGTTGTACAGTCACTTTTTCCCGCAGGAATACTGCCAATACTGCTCACACAAAGTTCTGCTCGGGCTCTGGTTACAGCGATAATAGGAGGCCCATTACCCTTAGCTGTTCGGGTGTTGGGGAAGACATATCTGGTGGAGGAATTCCCTCTGCGATACTCCTCCATTTCCCATACAGTTCCTTTGGCTTGGGGATCTCCTTCCTCATCGGAGTAGCACACTCTGTTGAGCTGGGCGTTGAGTCCACCTACATCAGCAAAAACTTTGTGACTTATTTCAGAGGACCACAATAATGCGAACCAGGCTCTACAGGAGCCATTATGTGAGAATGGCAAGGGGATAAAAGGCGTTCCTCCCTTCTTCTGGTGAGCTGGCATCATTCCACACACCCAGCAGTTGGTAGTGTTCGTAGCATTGTAGGTATGATGTAGCATTTGTTTAAAAGTGTTATTGAGGTAGGACATCCGGTGCTTTTTCTCATGATAGGGAAGAGTGTAATAAAAGTGTTCTGTGGGGACAGGAGTAGTAGCAGGCAATAGGTTTCGAGCCGGAATCACTTTCTCCATTGTCCAAAAAACTGCTGCCAAGATTATCAAGAGTATGATCAGAGTCACCATACACAGAGGCTTGTCTTTGTTTCGCAACTGCAACTTAGATCCCAGTCTCTACATGTCTCCTTCTCGGTATCGATACACCACAGGTCGGAGAGAGATCCAGGCAACACTGAACACGTATCACAATCCCCTCTGAACCTAGTTCAGCCGATTCTGTGATCCCACCGTGTCGCAGCCGAACCGTTCCACTAATTGAAATCGGTCCTCCGGTATCTCTATCTGCTCCTTCCCTTCCTTGGTCGCAAATCGTACCTTGTTACTGAAGGCGTAGTTTGATCAGGAAACAAAGTATCTTCATTCAGAGGAGCAACACTTTTCTGAGTCTGCACGATATCCTTCAGATCGTTTCTGCCTTCTGGCTGGAGAACAGTTGCTGGGATTCGTTTGCAGTGCCCTGCATGGATCCAGTGGCGTCTGTTGGTGACGCGGACAGCAGTTCGGGTTGCCAGCAGCACTTGCTCAATGTTCTTCCAACGAGGTTCCAGATTCTTAGCACGCTGGAAGTTTTTAAGGAGCACAAAATCACCGGGTTGGAGACCATGGGCCGGACGCTCTGATTTGTCTGGAATAGCTTCACGCACCTGCTGATGAATCAGAAAAAAAATTTCAGTCAAGTTTCTAAGATAGTCACTCAAAACAGGGTACTGTATTTCTTTAATAATATTTGGTCTTGGGGGTCCCCATACATTCATAGGCCTACCAAAGACTATCTCGTAGGGAGAAAGTCCAATCTTACTGTGTGGAATGGAACGAACAGATAGCAAAGCGAGTGGCAAAGCATCTGGCCATTTAAGGCCCGTTGTTGCTTGAATTTTTGCCAATTTGAGTTTCAGGGTGGCATTGTATCTGTCTACCAAACCCGCTGCCTGGGGATAATTAGCAAAAACAACAATTGATGGACAGAATGCAGAACAATGTCATACATTCACCCCAGTACAGAGATCTGGGCCTAAATCCATCGTTTTTTTGCTCACCATGCCATTCCAGTTTGAACCCAGCCATATGCAAATCAGTCTTGACCCTGTGCCCTATGGGAACAGTCCAGCCCGAACTGCCAGGCCAGGTCCTCCCTGGACTGGAAACAAGCATCCTAGGACCGGTTTCGGGGTTTCACCCCTCTTCAGCCAGGATAGCTGCCATGTCTGAACTGGGGTGGTGGAGTGAGCTAAAGAATGATGATGGATTAAACCCAGATCAGTTGACTGGGGGTGAGTGTTTGATTTGCTCAAGCGCTCCGTCCATCATCCCCTTTGGTATCGCTTTGGTCGCCCTAAGTTGGCAGGTTATGCCCAGACGTGGGTCCCTTGCTCACTTTGCCACTGGATTCAAGCTAGCCTGGCTGATGACGGCTGAATAGCCAGAAACCGGTCCAGGATGCTTGTTTCCGGTCCAGGGAAGACATGGCTTGGCAGTTCGGGCTGGACTGTTCCCATGAGGCACAGGGTCAGACTGATTTGCATATGTCCATGTCTGAACTGGGGTGGTGGAGTGAGCTAAAGAATGATGGATTAAACCCAGATCAGTTGACTGGGGGTGAGTGTTTGATTTGCTCAAGCGCTCCGTCCATCATCCCCTTTGGTATCGCTTTGGGGATAATTAGCAGCATGAAACTTCTGCTTTACCCCTAAACCTTTCATTATGTACTCTATTATCTGGCCAGTGAAGTGGGGGCCATTATCGCTCCATAAAACTCTACAAACCCCAAAACGGGGGAAATATTCTTTCAACAGAACTTTAGCTGTTGTCAAGGCTGTGTTATCTTTGGTGGGATAGGCTTCCACCCACTTACTAAAGGAACAAACCACAACCAGTACGTATTTTAGGTTGTTACAGCGCTCCAATTGGATGTAGTCCATCTGGAGTGCTTCAAAGGGCACTTGAGGCGGAGAAAATCCACCAGTAGGGGTTGATATTCCCTTCCCAGGATTGTGCTGTAAGCAAATCATACAATTTTTAACTACATGCTCAGCCGTTTTCCGAATGAGCGGACTATCCCAGACTGGATTCATTTGGGAAATGATGTTTTTGGCACTAACGTGAGCAGGTCCATGAGCCATAGTCACAAAAGGTAATACATAAGCATAGGGCAATTTCCATTTCAACATGTCTTTTGATCTCCAACATCCCTCATCATCTAATTCTCCTTCCTTTTGTCATTCTGCCCTTTCCTGTTCAGTGGCTGACTGCTGTATGTCCTTAACTTCTGCATACAGGTTTTCCCATCTTTCAGCTTGGGATCGTAACACATACATTTTACTTGCGAGTGCACTTGCAGTCTCTCGTGCAACTTCGTCAACAAAAGCATTTCCTTGTCCCACCTTGTCTGTAACTTTCTTGTGGGCACTACATTGGATAATGGCTACACTCTTTGGCAATGTCAAAGCAGTAAGAAGATTATTTACCAATTCACCATGTTGTATTTTAGAGCCATGGGAGGTTAGGAATCCCCGTTCTTTCCAGAGCTTGCCAATGTCGTGTGCCACACCAAATGCATACTGACTATCTGTATAAATATTCACTCTTAATCCTTCACTAAGTTCACAAGCCCTCAAAAGCGCAATGAGTTCAGCTGCTTGGGCAGATTTTTGTGGGATGCGGGCTGTTTCTACCACAGTCTGCAGGGTGGTAATGGCATAAGATGCAGAGGTGGTGCCATCAGGCAGTCTTAAACAAGATCCATCCACCCATAGTTCTCCCTCAGGGTCTAATAAAGGTGTATCCTTTAGATCTATTCTTCCCTTAGTCTGTTCTTCTGTTAGGAAAATGCAATCATGCAAATCATGCACTTGTTCAGCTGGCAAAGGTAGCAATGTAGCTGGGTTCAATGTCAAACATCTCTTGAGTGTGATATGAGGTGCCAAAAGTGTAAGTTCATATCCTGTGAGTCTAGCTCTAGTCAAGTGTTGTGTCTTAGTCTGATTCAGAAGTGCATCCACGGAATGTGGTACCATGACCATAAGCTTATTACTCAACACTATTCCCTCAGATTGGCGTATAGAAATTGCTGTGGTGGCAACCGCTCTTAGACAACCTGGGAGTCCTCTGGCTACTGGGTCTAATACAGCTGAGAAATAAGCACATGGACGATGCTTATTACCATATGGTTGTGTCAAAACTGACAATGCACATCCTTCTCTCTCGTGTACATATAGTATGAAAGGCTTTGTATAGTCCGGAGTGCCTAACACTGGAGCAGAGCAAAGGGATGCACGGAGCTGCTGATATGCTTCCTGACATTCGAATGTCCATGGTAGAGGAGAGGGAGTGTCTTTAGTAACAAGGGACAAAAGAGGTTTGATAATTAGTGAGAAGTTGGGGATCCACTGTCTACAGTAGGAAGTAATACCAATAAGTGCCCTGACTTCTTTTTGAGTACTTGGAATAGGAATTTTTAGGATAGTTTGAATCCTGTCTTTGTCAGAGTGCGGCCTTCCTTAGACAAGAGGTGACCTAGATAAGTGACCTCAGACTGACAATATTGTAGCTTATTCTTAGAGACCTTATGTCCCTTTCAGCAAGATGACGCAATAGAGAGAAAGTGGCTTCTTTACAATGCTCAACTGTGTCTGCGGCTAGCAGAATGTCATCGACATATTGCACAAGTGTAACTCCTGGTGGCAAAAGAAGTTCATCCAACTGTCGTTTAAGTGCCTGACTATAAATGCTAGGACTTTCTGTATAGCCTTGTGGAGCTCTACAAAATCTGAATGAGCGGCCCCGTAATGAGAAACCAAAAAGATATCGGCTCTCCTCATGTATAGGAATAGAGAAGAAGGAATTCTTAAGGTCAATGACAGAGAATACAGTAGCTGTAGATGGAATTAATGTCAACAAAGTCTTAATATCTGAGACGACAGGATATTGAGGGATAACTATTGTATTGACTTCTCTCAAGTCATTCACAAATCTGTAAATCTTATCCCCTGTTCCATCACCCCGTTTTAGAATGGGGAGAATGGGACTATTGCATACATCAGAGGAAACTTCCTCAACAACTCCTCTACGAATCATGTCATCAATGATAGAAATCAATGCATCTTCACCTTCTTTTGATATTTTATATTGCGGGACCCTTGGTAAGGAAGCACCCTCCCGAACCTGTATGTATACTGGGGAAATGTCCATTCTTCCCACATCTGTGTCAGCAGTAGCCCAAACACATGCAGGGACAGAATCAAGATCCGAACATAAAGAAAAATTATATTGTTTAGGCAATGTCTTTTTCCCAAAAATGACACGTACTCCAGATGGGGAACAATGTATAGTAGCATGGAATTATTTCAAAATATCAAGTCCCATCAGATTATCTGGAGCATGTGGGGGAAGTAAAAAGGGGGCTGTAGTGATGAAATTCTCAACCTGCAAAGGTAGTTTTTGGGACACAGGGCTAGGAGTTGGTGTTCCATCAAACCCTATCGATGTGATCACTTGGCCAGACAAGGGTGTCCCAGGGACCAGTTTCTGAGATATCACACTACGTGTTGCCCCTGTATCCACTAAAAACTTTTGTTCCTGCCCAAGTATGGTTGCTGTTACATAGGGCCCTGACTGATCTACAGGTATCTCAACTGGTCCTCCTTGTCCTACGCTGCCCTAGGCAAAATGTGTTCCCACCGTTTCTTCTGATTCCCAATCTTCCATAGAATATTGATTATTTCTTTGATCGAGATAATTTCCTGACCTATTCCTCTCTGGAGCTTGAACCTGCTGTGGCTATTGTCGGGGAGCTAAAGTCCCTTGATTACTGTTCACCTGTCCTCTTCCACCAGCAGCTAAAACAGGACATTCAGAACGCCAATGCCCCTTCTCCTTGCAATAAGCACATTGATCTAGCCCTAGTGGAGTTTGTCCACGCGGTGGCCCTCTTGGAGGTGGTTGTCTATAATTCTGACCATAATTTTGACCACGGCCCCTACCTTGAGGTCCATAGGCCTGAACCATCATTACCTTAGTTTTCAATTCTTTTAATTTTCCTTCTTTTCGTTCTTGCTCAGCGGTCACCTGATTCTGATAATACTGACCAATATCTAATATAGCTTTCGGGGTTACTGAAGCCCATGTGCTCTCTGAATTCTTTAAGCGAACAGATATTTCTGGGAGTAAATTCCCTACGAATCGGTCTACAAATAAATGTGCACCCGTAGGTGTAGATGTATCTTGTCCACTAAAATCATGGAATACTTCCTCAAAGCGAGTAAAGAAATCAAGGACGGCCTCTCCTGTTTTTGTTTACAAGCAGTAAGGAGTGCCCAGTCTATTTTCCTAGCTGGAACCATCATTTTTATATAAGTAAGTATGTTACCAGGCAGATCCAATATGAGCTGACTAGGTTTCTGACCAGGTTTCCTATCCCTATCGGCTGCTATTATGGCAGTCCAATCTCCTCCCAAATCAACGGCATGATCCTGTTTCCGGGTAAGTCGCCACATATCTGGGGGCAGGATCATACCAAAACATATCAATATCTGCTAAGGTCATAATACAAGAATCAATGGCTGCCTGTACATCATCATAAAATCCTCTAGGATTTTTCCGTATGTCTGGTAAGGAGGCTTTTAAAGTGAGTACATCCGTCCTTTTCCAGGGCGTATATATCCAATTATACAAAAAATGGGCTCTAGCATCAGCACTATTTGGGTCATCATTGTCTGCATTCCCTCTTCCAGGAATGAATTGTGGCGCAGCTTCCTCATAGGTCTTATTCGGGGAGAGGAAGAGAGTTCATCACGATATCCAATTATTGTTACTATGGCAGTGTTAATTCTGCTTACAGAGAAGGCTCCTATCTGACACTGTCTATTAATAGCTCTAACATCATCTGGGCCATTTCGTCCTGTAATCATCTCCCATTGAACCAAAAGTTGATGAGAAAGCTTATTTATAAGACAAAGAAGCTCGCCCTCAGAGAAATCTTGTATCTGATCTATCATTTCTCCTCCCTCCATTTCTAAATCACTCAACCAATTTAATACCATCAATCTTATCGCATCCTGACGTGATTGAGATACAGTAGAGCGAAGAACTCGAGGAGTCAGAACAGATGCAGGAAGCACAGAATCATTAGACATTTCAAATGCAGTGGACTGAGGTGGAGGCGCAGAGGCTTGGGGTGGGGGTGCAGTGGCCTGGGTTGGAGGGGGTAAGGAATGTACCGGTACTGGTTGGAAAATAGGGAGCTGGACAACCGCGGGCAAAGGAGGTGGAACCGGGTGTACAGGGGGAACAACATTCGGTGGTCCTGGGGGAAGAGGTGTTAAAGGTACATATGGGGGTGGGGGTCGTTCTATCAACAACCCATCAATATCTGAATCCACATCTTCTTGGTGGACCTGAACTGCTACAGTTGGTCTAACTATATATTCCTTAGATGTTAATAATCTATGCTCTCTATCTAAACATTCCTTTTTCTCCTGAACTTCCTTATCCTTCAATTCCTTTTACTTTTGATACTGTCTTCCTTTCCTGTTTCCTTTGTATCTTTTCTGCCTTGAGCTGCCGCTCCTTCACTTTCCTCCACATACGCAAACTGTCAAACATAGCCGGCCTAACTTTCTTTAAAAACAATCGTTTCTCTAGATACTTGAGTTTGTGAGGGTCCATAGTTCCCTCTAATGGCCATTGTAACTGGGGATCCCCTTTTGTATATTTGTTCCATAATGCATTATACATGATGGGACAAATACCATATTTGATGTACATCTCAAAATTCGGTGAACCTTCTGGTGGCGCCGGCTGACTTGCTTCCAACATGCTCTGCTTATCGCAGCAGCAACAACAAAACTTCCAAAGGGTGCTAAACACAGGCATGTTATATAAGATAAAAAAAACTTATAAACAGAGAGAAATAAAAAATATTCTCAGATTACCTGTAAGAAAAAATGTTAGTCAAAACAAATAGCAAGTCTCAAAGCCTAGGTTTCAAAATTCAAAACAGAGTCTGAACGGATTACCAAATTCCGACCAGATTACCAATCAAATACCAAGTCAAGACAAATACCAAGTCAAGCAAAAATCAAACAGATCCTAACCAAAGGAACAAATGAACCGGTTCAATACAGATTTACCTCATGCGTAGTCTTCGACTCCCACCTGTCGATCCTCCCTGATCCAAAGAAAATCACCGACCGAAGACCCCAGTCTAGACCAGCAGCCGCCAGGAAGATCAGAGTCGGAGAGCTGAAAAATCACCTTGGACCATGAGCAACACTAGTCTCTTCAGGTGTGGCGCCCCTCAGTGAAGTTCATCTTACCGACCCGATCTCCTCTCCTAGTCCAACTTCAAGCCTTTGATGGGGCCCCGCGTTCGGGCGCCAATTTGTGGAGCAGATTAATTATTAACCTGCTGGTGCAGGGATCACCACTTCGCCACGGGTTCTTATCAAATTGAGGAGGACTCGACACTGGAGTGAAGGCAAACCATGGATTGTTTATTCAATCATTCATGAATGGGTCTCCATCCGACAAGTACCATCAAGATACCTAAGGATAAAGCACACTGAACGATGGTTACATGGGTTTATATAGGGAAAATCACAGACTAGGAACGCCCAGAGGTAAATAGAGGTTTGGGAAGAACACACAAATGAAACAATCGGTAAGAATCAACAACCTTGGTGCCTTGTGTAACTGTCGCGTTTTGAGGCTGCACAACAAGATAGGCTTATCTGAACAAACTTTATCTAAGGCTTTACCATTGTTTAAAACACACACGAAACCCACAGTGCAGACATCAGCTGTTCTTTTGTGCTGACTTTGCATGTTTACGCAGCCTACAATATCTCAACTTTAGATTCGTGACCTAATGTTTATGCAGATGTGGTGTCAAGGATAGAGTCAGGCTAAAAACAGATCAAAGGTGAGCATAGATGAAGCACAGCTGAATGAGAAAACGAGAGATTCAGATTTTAAGGTTTCACACTACATCCAGTTTGAGCACTGCAATAATCTTAAATATGTCTTAGTAATAGTTTGCGCCTTCAGCAAATGGGTGGAGGCATATGCTACGAAAGACAATACAGTCCTCATGACTGCGAAAATACTCCTGAAGGAATGCTTCCCTCGATTCGGTGCTTGTCGAGTTTTATGGAGTGATAATGGGCCTCATTTCATTGGACAGGTTGTAGAGTATGTTATGAAAGGGCTAGGGGTCAAGCAGAAGTTCCATGCTGCTTTTCACCCACAATCAGCAGATCTGGTGGAACGTTATAACTCTACATTGAAACTGAAATTGGCAAAAATACAGGCTTCCACTTCCTTGAAGTGGCCTGATGCATTGCCCTTAGCACTGCTTTCCATCAGATCAATACCTCATACACGCTCTGGGCTTACCCCATATGTGGTCGTGTTTGGCAGGCCCATGAATATTTGGGGGGTTCCTAAGCCTCGCCCTATACACGATGTGCCTCACACATTAATGAGTGATTATCTGTCTCAGTTGACTGACAGTTTACTTTCTATTCATCAGCATGTTCGGGAAGCTCTCCCGGACAGGTCGCAAGGTGACGGACATGACTTGTGTCCGGGAGACTTCGTAATGATCAAGGTCTTCCAACGAACAAATTGTCTGGAACCTCGCTGGAGGGGCCCCGAGCAGGTCCTCCTCGCCACCCGAACTGCGGTCCGAGTGACCAACAGGAAAAATTGGACCCATGCCACCCACTGCAAGAAGGTTCCACTCGCCTTAGTGGATCCTACTGCGTTGAAGGATCACCGCAACATCTTGGTCACAGTAACGGGATGAGCTGCATCACCTGAAAGAACTGAGGAAGTCTTTCCGGATCATACTATCCCCGGTACATCCAGGTACCTACTCCGATCCAGGAAGAAAGGCTCTCCAGTGCAAAACAAGACAAGTGAAGTCATTGACCTGAGTGGTTAAGTCTGACTACAAAGGGGGTCTGCCTATTAGTGGCTACTCCTCTCAACGTCAGTGAAGAAACCAACGTCCACTCAGGACTCTTAGGGCGCTACCTTTTTTTTGTCGTTTGCCGAAAGATGATCCCCACTAAGGAGAAGAAGGGGATTGCTGCGACAATGTGTAATGGCTGTACACTTTGCATCCTTGGTTTGACTTTGATTGCTGCTCTTATTGCTACTGTAATGTGGGTAGTGGAGGAAGTAATGCCTGGGACTTCCTTGCTCAACATTACTGCTACATCGCCTACTACAAAGGAACACCATCATTTCGATTTGCCGCAACATGAACAGGGGTATCGGCAAAATCTGAGAAACAATTCATTTCTTCAAATGTTGCATCAGACACACCAGCTAAGCAATGCTACTAACTGTTGGGTTTGTGGCAAGATTCCTCCTCATCAGAACATAAGAGGAATCCTGTTGCCACCACTGCCATTTTCTCACAATGGCTCATGCCAAGCTTGGTTTGAGCTACTATATGCTTCCTACAAATTTAACCTCTCAGGAAACATGGGATGTGGGCGACCTCAGCGCCAAACTCAATAAAGTATGCTATCCCAATGAAGATGGGGATCCACAAGCAAAGGGGACCATCTTGGAGATGGAAGAATATAGCAGAGGAAATTCAGCAACAAAATATGTGTATCCAAACTCTAGATTGGCTAAAGGCAATGGGCCACCTGTTATCTCTGTTGTTCTGACTACTGGCCCCCTCTGTGTACAGAGTGCAGGCAATGTGCTAATGGGTCACAGTAACTGTACTACAGTGTTGCAAACGTCCACGAGGGGCCGGAGCAGCTTCCTCGCATCACGTCATACTTATTTTGTTTGTGGAGCTAAGGCATACTACTTCCTACCTTCAGGCTGGTCTGGTACCTGTTACATAGCTTTTCTTCTACCACCTGTGTTTCTAGCTCCCCCAACATACCACCAAGATTTGCAATTGTTCAATCACCACGTTGGTAGTAGGGGAAAACGTACCATCGATGTCTCTGTAGTCGATCAGACAGAGACCACATGGGAACAATATACAGACTTTATTAAAGGATTTTTCTTCTTCATTGGCCCAGTACAAAATAGCAAGCTGGTCCGTCGCCTCACCCATACAATGGAGGCAGTGATTAATCAGGCAACTGCCGCCTTAGGAAACTTGACGGAAGAACAAGCATCAATCCACATGGTCGCTTTACAGAATAGACTTGTTTTAGATGTTGTTCTAGTTGACCGAGGTGGAGCATGCCGTGTCATCGGATCTAGCTTCTGTGTTTTCATACCAGACAATTCACCATCTGTCTATGCGGCCATCTCCAAACTACACAAGATAGCCACCGAAATACATCGAGACCCAGGAACATGGACTTGGACTTGGTGGTTTTGGGACTTACTTTCAGTTTGGGGTTTGAAAGTATTATCAGTCCTGTTCATATTAATAGCTATTATCTTCTCTTGTTGTTTGTGTGTTCATTGTGGACCAATGCTCTGTTCTCTCTGTACTTCTGCCTGTACTGCCTGCATCTCGTCTAAAGAGAATGTCAAGAACGTAAATACCCGTTTAGCAGTGGAGCGAGAAATATATGGACTAATGACAATAGATGTTGAGGCTATATGCTATACCCCTTGGAAGGGACAAAAACTGTCTTAGCTTATGTTAAAAGGGTCGTCTGTGGAAAAGTGTAAATTCTATGTTAGCATAAGCGGCAGCCATTTTTACTGTTGCGTTCATTTCGTTTCCGTCGTATTCATTTTATTCTCTGATGCTTGCCTTTTCACCCAGCCTGTGTCCTCAATTTTAGCTGACCTCTCTGACATGGTCAATCTGGTGTACGTGCTGGGGGGCTGCAGCTGCCGGTGCATCTGGTCTAAGATGTTATCAAATGATTGCTTATTGCCGCCATAAACATTTACTCCCCCTCCTCATCTCCTGACCACCTGGTCACCCTCTGCTCTTGTTTGCCTATAGCTATTTCCGTGCTTAAACTTGTTTCTTCCAGTTTTCCTTCCCATGGGATTACACTGCACTGCAACAAACAGTATATAAGGATGATGGTTTTTGCATTCAATGTACTCCCTCCCACAACACTTTAGGGTGTTGTTCGGACGCGGTCCCGCTCATGAGTGTTTAATAAACTTCGTGTGTTTTACTTCACTCCAGTGCCGATCTCTCTTTTGTTAGTCTTTGTACCCGTGGACGAGAAGGTGACCCTGCACCAGTGTGCCCTCACGGGGGTACATTTCCACATTACATCCTCCAAAATACTGTTTAGGTGAAAATGTCTTCCATGTCAGTTACAAAAGTCTTTTTCCACCTCACAGTCTATGGTCATTGTCCAGAATCTGTACCCAGGTGGACTAGGTTGGTTGAACCCCGCCCTGAAGATTTCTACTGTAAGTTTAGGCAGTATGGCTTCTACTGGTCCAGCATCATATGCAAGGAAAGTGCATCTGAATCTTGCCATTTATTAGAGACTAAGTCCAAAGTTAATGTTTTAGATTAGTCCTGATCACTGACCTTGGCTTGCAACACAGCCTGATCGTGTCATAAGTCCGCTGAAACTCTTAAAAGTGCATTTAGTTATTTTTCTGAGACATTCCCTTTCCCATAGCCCAGCAGTGGTCCCATAGATTCCTGAGCTAAAGGCTGACTCTACTAGGTTTCATTGGTAAAGTTTTAACTTCTTTATCCTCTGAAACCTACTTTAAAATTTTCTGTTGCAATGTTTTTTTAAAAAGTTTTTAATATTAAAAAATCTTAGATTAAACCTTTAAGTTCTTTATCTTTAGTTCTTTATTATCTGTATTTAAATGTTCTTCTATTTGTGTTGTTGGTTTGGACACTCAGATCTTTCAAAGAATAATTCTGTGCTCATTTCAGTAACTTAAACATGATTTAAATGATACCTTTGCGACACTGCTAAATTGCCTTAGTGGGTTTCCCTTGATGAAGTTGACGGCATAAAACTTATTAGTCTTTGGCTGCTCTCTCCCCTCAGTCTGTAGGAGGAGTTCCTATAGGGACAAATATGCCCAACACTGGCTTATGCTTTGCAGAAGCCATTCTCTGAATTTTGGGTCTGATGTACTCTTACAGAGAGTTTTGCAGGGCCTTCTACCTCTAACCACTACATCGGATAAGAAATGTCTTGGTAACTCAGCATGATCTGAGTAAAGATGAACCAATTGAGACTGCTGTTACAGTTGTCATGTTTAAGGCCAAGCATTAATGTGGGTAGACCTAACCCTCTTAGACTGAGCAGTAACTGCTATGGTGTTGCAGATGCATGTAGACATTTTTCCAAGCTATCTAGACATTTTGACTGAGTGTTGACATGGCTACACTAGTGATGCAGGGCTAAGTGAGCTGGATACAGATTAGCTGCTTGAACTCTGCGGACTGATCATAGACCATAGGACCACTTAATGCTAGAGTTAGCAAGGCTCTCCTCGAAGCACTAAGTAGAACAGGAACGACTAGAAAGCTGGTGAGTGATTTAAACTTGGTGAGCAGGCAAGAGGGTTTGTTTCCTAGTTCATGTCGTGGAATTGCCCACCAATGCTGCATTTATTCTTGTTGTCAAGTTTCCTCCTCTAAAGCAGCTCTCAAAACTCCAACAAATAGGCGATCTGTAAGATTTCTAGCCAAGCCACCAGCTATAAAACAATCTATCATCAAGCATTCCATGCCACATATGGCTCATTAACGTCAGATTGTAGCCTTCTGGGCATGCCTCTTCCATGTCAGCACTAGGCATTAATACCACCCCTTCCCCCCCTTTGGGGTTAGTCACCCATCCCCCGCAGAGCACTGGCACCAGACAGAGTACCCTCCATATCAGTGCTAAACCCTTCAACACTCTCATTTATACAGTGACCCTCATGAATGTGTGTGGGCAGCACAAGGCACCTTGGGGTAATTCAGTTTGAAACAGACGTTATGCAAATCGCAAGAAACTAGAATCCTGGAATCGCTTTGTAATAAAAAAATAAAAAAGCATTTGGACATCATCTGGAGTAAAATAACGTAGCAATTTTGGTATAGTTTTTATTCGTAAGCATTTTTTAAAAATCTCATGTTTAGGTCTCGCCTAGACTTTGCATGTGCTATCTCTGAGACATTTTGTCTTTAATCAGCGGGCTTGGAGGCAGCCCATTACTTACAATTGGTTGGCTTCATTGTCGCTCTGCTTTACTTGCTTCTTATCAGTCATCTGGCGTAGGCTCCCTCCCTCCTTTTGTGTTTGTCTCTAGCCTGGAGCATGGCTGCATTACTTGTGTCCTTCCACTGCCCATTTTTTAAGTGCTACTTTTTATTTTGGGCTTAGGCACTCTACAAGAGTGCAGTTTTCTAACAAGGCCCCTTTGTGTACTTCTTCCCTCTCCATGTCTATTCTCCCCACCCGGTGTCTGGGTTTTTGCTTGCCCAAGCCCTCTCTCCCACCATCCATTTGTACATGCGCTTGCTCCCAGCCCCTTCCATCCACCCACCCTCATGTGGCCCTTCCACCGCCCACTCGAGCACCCTCCATCCCTCCCTCAGTGTTGCCTACCGATCTGCCATTTTTCCATAATAAACAAAAAAAGCGCTATGACATGGCCAGTGCTGGCCACATAATAGCACTTTTTTCCACCCTTTATGTTGTCCTTTTGCGACCCAAACGCCTTCTTTTCCTCCATGTTGCCCCTGCCTTCTCTCCTGCCCAGCAAGCAATATAATAAAGCGCTATGACGCGGCCAGCGCTGACCGCGTCATAGCCCCTTTTTTTTTTAAATGTCTGCTATTTGTACTGTGCCCTTGTTTAACATCATGTTGCTAGTTTGATTACAGCCCCATTAGTCGCGCTTCACAAAACGTGTACACTATTAAATACAGTGGCAGGCCATTACATATGGTAATATGCAGCAGAAGCGCTATATAAAACATACAGTGATGCAATTTATAATGTAGGCGCAGCTTTGTTGGGATACATTTTTAAAGGGAAGAGTAACTGAAACAAGCATTGACAAAGCCAATAGGTCTCGCCTTTGTTTTAGCCATGTTGTAAACCAGTGTGGCTGCTGTTCAGCATGGTTAAAGTTAGTGGGGTTAAGGAGAGGGGTGTGGAGTAGAGTGTAGTGTTATGGAGTGGATTGAAGTGAAGTGAAGTGGAGTGTCATGCAGTGGTGTAGAGTATTGTGGAGTGTCGTGGAGGGAGTAGAGTGTTGTAGAGTGAGAGGGCATTGAGTGGAGTAGAGTTGAGTGGAACAGAGTGAAGTGGCTTAGAGTGTTGTGGAGTGGTGTAGAGTCGAGTGGAGTGCTGTAGAAGGTGTTGCATAGAATGGGGTAGAGTGTTGTAGAGTGCGTAGAGCGGAGTGGAGTGGTGTAGAAGAGTGGAATGGCATAGAGTGGAATGGCATAGAGTGGAGTGTTGTAGATTCAAGTGGCATAGAGTGGAGTGGCAAGAGGGGAGTGGAGTAGTGGAGTGAAGTAGAGTGGAGTAGTGTGTCATATAGTGGAGTGGAGTAAAGTGGCATGGAGTGTCATAGGAGTTGTGTAGAGCATCCGTAGAGTGGAGATGTGTTGTAGAGTGGCTTAGAGTGGAGTAGAGTGAACTGGCATAGAGTGGAGTAGAGTGTCGTGGAGTGGAGTTTAATTCAGTAGAGCATTAAAGAGTGGAGTGTCGCAGAGTGGAGTGGAGTGTTGTAGAGCGGCCTAGAGTGAAGTGGCATAAGGTGCAGTGGTGCAAAGTAGATTGACATAGAGGGCATTGGTTTTGAGTAAAGTGGTGTAGAGTGCATTGGTGTAGAGTGCAGTGACGTAGAGTAAAGTGGCATAGAGTGGATTGGTGTAGCTTAGGGTTGTGCAGAGAAAATTGCAGTGGCATAGGGTGCAGTTGCGTAGAGTAGATTGTTTCAGAGTATAGTGAAGTGGCGTAGAGTGGAGTGGTGCATAGTAGAGTGCAGTGGTGTAGAGTGCAGTAGTGCAGAATAGATTAGAGTGGTATGGATTGATGCAGAGGGTAGAGGCGTAGAGTGTAGTGGTGTAGAGTGGCGGTGAGTGGTGCAGAGTAATGTGCAGCAGCATAGCATGCAGTGGCGGAGAGTAGAGTGTTATAGAGTGCAGTGGTGTAGAGTGGTACAGAGAGCAGTGGCAGAGTACAGTGGTATAGAGTACAAAAGAATAGTGTAGAGTGCAGTAATGTAGTGTAGAATAGTGTTGAGTGGCATTGCATGCAGTGGCATAGAGTGCTGTGGCATAGTGTTGTAAAGTAGAGTATCGTGGCATAGAGTGCATTGGTGCAGAGCAGTTAGCATAGAGTGCTGTGGTTTAGAGCAGAGTGGCGTAGAATAATGCAGAGTAGAGTGACATAAAGTGGTGCAGTGTAGAATGCAGTTGTGTAGAGTATTGTGGTGCAAAGTAGAGTGACATAGAGTGGAGTTGAACAGAGTGGAGTGGTGTAGAACACAGTGGCAAAGAGTGCAGTGGTGTATAGTAGAGTGGGGTTGAGTACACTGGCATAGAGTAGAGTGGTGCAGAGTAGAATAGAGGCATAGAGTGAAGTAGTGTAGTGTGCAGTGTCACAGAATGTAGTGGTGCACAGTATAATAGAGTGCACAGTATAATAGAGTGGTGTAGTGGCATAGAGTGCATTGGCTTAGAGTGCAGTAGAGTGCATAGACTAGAGTGGTGCAGAGTAGAGTGCAGTGGCATAGAGTGCCGTGTCACAGACTAGAGTGGCGGAGAGTGCAGTGTTGCAGAGTAGTTTTGTAGAGTGCAGTGGTGTAGAGACAAATGGTGTAGAGTGCATTTGTGTAGAATGTAGTGGAGTAGAGTGGTACAGAGTAAAGTGACCGAGTGGTGTAGAGTAGAGTGGCATAGATTGCAGTGTTGTAGAGTGTTGCAGAGTAGAGTATAGTGGCGTACAGTGCAGTGGTGCAGAGTAGATTGGCATAGAGTGCAGTGGCATAGAGTTTATTGGTTTTGAGTAGAGTAAAATGGTGTAGAGTGCATTTGCGTTGAGTGCAGTGGAGTAGAGTGCAGCGGCGTAGAATAGAGTGGAGTGGTTAAGGGTAGATTGCAGTGGTATAGAGTGGAGTGGCATAGATTAGAATTGCGTAAGTGGAATAGAGTGGCATAGAGTAAATTTTTCCGAGTAGAGTGCAGTGGCGTACATTGCAGTGGCATTGAGTGTTGTGTTGTAGAGTGCAGTGGTGCAGATTAGATTAGAGTGGGTTAGAGTGTATTGGTGTAGAGTGCAGTGGCATAGAATGTAGTGGTGTACAGTGCATTGGCGTAGAGTACAGTGGTGGATAGTGCAGTGTTGCAGAGAAGCATAGTGAAGGGGCGTAGGGTGGAGTGGTGCAGAGTGGAGTGGTGCAGGGTAGAGTGCAGTGGCATAGAGTGGAGTGATGCATTGTCTAGTGGCGTAGAGTGGCATAGAGTAGTTCAGTGGCTTAGAGTATAGTGGCGTAGAGTTCAGTGGCAGAGTGCACGGTGTTGCAGAGTAGAGTTCAGTGGTGTATAGTAGAGTGGCGTAGAGTGCACTGGCATAGAGTGCAGTGGGGTAGAGTGGTACAGAGTAGAGTCGCATAGACAATAGTAGTTCAGAGAAAAATAGAGTGCTGTAGAGTGCAGTGGCACATAGTGCAGTGGTGTAAGGTGTTGCAGAGTAGAGGATAGTGGTGTAGAGTGCAGTGGCATAGAGTGCATTGGTTTTCAGTAAAGTGGTGTAGAATGCAGTGGGGCAGAGTAGAGTGCAGTGACGCTCAGTGCAGTGGCATAGATTATATTGTTTCAGCGTAGAGTGGAGTTGTGCATGGTAGAGTACAGTGGCATAAAGTATAGTGGTGTAAAGTGGATTAGCATAGAGTACTCTGATGTGGAGTGGTAGAGAGTAGAGTGCAGTAGAATAGAGTGCAGTAGAATAGAGTGCAGTGGTGCAGAGTGCAGTAGAATAGAGTGCAGTGGTGCAGAGTGCAGTAGAATAGAGTGGAGTGGTGCAGAGTGCAGTGGAGTGGTGTAGAGTAGAGAGGCGTAGAGTGAAGTGGCATAGATTGGAGTGGTAGAGAGTAGAGCACATTGACACAGTGTGGAGTGGTGTGGCATAGTGTAGAGTGGTGCGGAGTAGACTGTAGTGGTGTGGAGTGAAGTATGCAAGGTGTGGGAGTGTACTGCTATTACAGACCACACATCTTCAGTTGAAATGACCATTGAATTTGCACAGACATGTAGTTTTGCTGATAAAAGTATATAGTACACAAATGATGTGTGGAAATGTCCTCACCTAGGGTATTGATTTTTTTTTATCATGTTAAAATATTTGTTTCCACCATACTTCAGAATTACTCAAAATGTGCTTCATTTGTGCTTTTCTAATTCTGATATATTGTGAACTAGCTTCACAGTCCATTTACAGACATTTACATTTTATTGTGTGCTAGAAATGAAATAACATAGTACAGCCTTCCTCAAGCACAGCCCCAGTAGCCAGCATGGTTATCACATAAATCCTCTTTCTTTTAAGTGAGAGAAAGAAAAGTAAACCCCAAGCTCCCTGGAAAACAGGACCTGACATTTGATCTTTCTCTTTGAATGCATAGCAAATGTAACAAGATAAGAACAAGATTAAAAGGTCTGTTTACAGAAATCAAGCACTGGTAGAAGAATACAGTGAATAGGGTCTGGGCAACAGAAATGAACTCAAGCTAGGCAACTAAAACATATAGAGCCAGCAAATTGAAAGCAAGCGAATATGAGTTGCACACCACAGCAATGGGCAGAATACATTCCCAGAGAAGCTTTCCAAATGTCCCCAAGATGTCTTTAGCAAACCAGACAGCTATGCTGTCTGTTAGGCTTTGACCTAAAAATGGCTCTTCCTTTCTAAAGAAGTGCTTTGAGAGCAACCACTTTCCAGTGCTTACAGGGATTTGGAAATATTTGGTTGATGTATGTATTGTACTGGTCAGCGATATCAAGTCTAGTGAGATCCGAGGTAAACATGGTTCTGGTAAGTACTATGTTTTGGTGGAAGCAAAAGTAGGTGCTGATGCTGGTAATGAGACCAGTTCACAAAGCTAGAGATTTAAAAGATGGAGATGGTCTCCAAAAGTTGGATGTTTGTGGAAAATTCGTGAATTAATGAGATTTCTAAGAAAATATGAGACAAAGATGTAATTCGTTACTCTAGTGTGTAGAATGTTTGCATGTGTAATTTCAACCCATTGGAACATTCTGCACGTTTAAATGCAACATAAATATTTATTTTCACATTTAAACTTTTTTTCCTCTGATTTTTTTTTTTTTCTGTGGAGAAACCCTTCCTTTGCACCTTCAACCAGTTCCCACCTCAGGCTCAACCTGGAAATACACTTCTGCCATCGACAGAATTAAATATACATGTAAAATAGGAAGATAAGCTACTGACAAGGGATTTGTGAAATCCCACAAACAAAGTTTTGGGCTGTCCACAAACATTTGCAGGTAGACCCTCCTAAGATCACACAAACTTGTTCCTAACAATGAATTCTCAATCGGAAAACTCGCACCGGTGGAATTTCTACATTTGAAAGTGACTTTTGCATTGGTAAATTAAACCAACCAGATTCCCTAGATCAGGATAAGGGACTGACCCTTACAAATGACGTTTTTAAGTTATATTTAGGTACACAAAAAGATTTGTCAATCTGACTCTGTGATATTTGCAGTCAGACAAAATGCTTCTATCATCTATAATTGAACAGCGACTCCAATCATATGTTTTAAACCCATCATTCCATCTGACCTGCGAGTACACGTCTGCTACACGCTAGCTTTGCGCGGTCTTCTAACTGTGGCACAAATATGAATCCTCATCATTCTGATTAAAGCCTTGGTTTGTTAGGATGCCATGTAGAGTATATCAAAGCAGATCAGTAACCAGACCAAAAGTCGGATGACAAAGAAAACAATCAGCACATGCCTCGTTCTGCATCACTTCGTAAAGAACTGACTAATTAAGTGAGTCACAATTTAAAAAAAAAAAAAAAAAAAAAAAATATATATATATATATATATATATATATATATATACATATGTATGTATATATATATACATATATATACATATGTATGTATATTTATATATATATGTATGTATATATATATATATCCACCAACTCACTTACAAAAATAACGTAAGCACGAGCCACACCGATCCAAGTTTACTTCAATCCGATTTATTTTCTGGGCACAAACAGACGCGTTTCGAGCACAACAGCTCTTGGTCACATGACCACAGTTCGGAGTTCACTTTTTTTATAGAATTTGCGTCACACACGACGCTCAACATAGAGAAAATACTTTGGATTTAACCATCAGTTCGTAAAAAGAAAGAATATACACATTACATAATGCAAATATATCCATACAAATGAGGAAATATAATCAAAAATAAAGACATTATGTGCATGTATAACGTTAAGACATTATGTGCATGTATAACGTTAAGACATTATGTGCATGTATAACGTTTATGGCAATGAAACAGAAGATTTAAACATCTAATCATTACCGCAAGTAAAACATTACATTTTGTTTAGTGTTTCCTTGCGATCCTTTATGTGATAAATTCAGTCCTTAATTAATGAAAATATGCAATCGTCTGTGCACGGTGTAAAACAGATATCTTGGCGCTATATTGCCTTATAGAGGAGCAACACCATTTGATATGGTATATGCTCGGGAAAACTGAGGGAAATTCAAAGATCAGTTCGGTATCATTTAGTGAGGTGACCCATCAAATATATCAAGCCACATTGAAGTGCCCATGCACTAAAGGTGCGGGTATAGTACCCACATTTATTGTGCGGAGACCCAAGACTACTTTGGGAGGGAGCAGACCACAAACTCAGTACTGTGTGTAAAAGGCCGCTTTTATTGAAACAGGTGCGCATAACATACACATTCCTCTGCAAAACGCCTTACAAAACTAAACCTCACTAAATAACCATGTACCTGACCCTTGACCCCCGCCCCCTCCCCTAAAATTTTCTTTAACCCCGCCCCCACCCCTACATTACAACCTTACAAAATACACAACAATGCAACACAATAATAACCCCTTAACATCCAACCCTCCGTTAAACAACTTCCCCTGCCTGCTTCTTTACCATCGTCAAACCCCGCTCATGCGTAACCTAACTATAACTTAACTTGCCTACCCTTCCCATGTCGATAACCCAATTCCAACAATAACCAAAAACCTCCGTCAACCCTGGAAAACTTCAAATAACCCCCGCCACCCAGAAAGCAGGGGGGGAGTGAAACTACCCCCCCTTTCTGCCCCCCAACTAGGCTGGCTGCTGTCCTTCTACCCGGAATGCGCCTGAACTTTCAAACACCTTGCCAACACCTCCCTAATCTCCAATAAATAGAGGTCCATGCCAAGCCGGGATAGATGCACCCCGTCATCCCTGAAAAAATCCACTGCTTTAAAACGTAGCTCCTTATGTGTAATTCTTCCAAAACCAAGATGCCGGTAATACCGAGACATTTCAGAATTCACCTTCCTCCGTGCCCTGTCAATGGCCCTCGGGTTCAAAGCACCCCTCCACACACTGCGCGGAACCAACTCTGTCCACAAAACGTGGCACCCTGCCCATCGCTCTTTTAAAGTCGATAAGACCTTCTTCATGGCCCTCATCAACACCACACCCTTAACCTCGCACAAATCGTTCTCACCCAGGTGAATCAGCAAAACGTCCGGGCACCGCCCCTGCACCATCCATCTCATCTATTAAGGCACAGTAACAATTCCTTCCACCGCATCCCACCTTTTCCTTTCCAAACAATGTTAAACAGCCGGTCATTAAACCCAAACATTGCCCCAAAATAGCACCAGCATACCTGGACCTGTGCCCATTTGATAGGAGTGCCCCACGATCCAAATGGTCATTTCTTTCGCCTGGGGCCCGGCCACCGAACCTGTAACGAGAAAAAGGGGTGAGACTCAAACCAAAGAGGATGACGCATGCGCCCCCCCGCATTCTGCCTTACGTAGCGATGGTAACAATCTGACGACCAGCGCCCCAACCTCATTATGTCCCCCCTAGACCAGCCCCTGTTATGGGCCTCCGTTGCAGCCCCAATCCTGAAAGAGTGCGTCCCATAATCTGCCCCGTCTACTCCCATACTGCACAAAGCCTTCCGCAACACCATCCGCAGCTGGTAATCCGTAACCCTCTTCCCATTAGCATGTTGAAAAACCGCCGCCGGCCCCACACCTTGTGACAGAGCATGCCAACGGCGCGCCCAATTTAGGGGGCACGTTGCGGCAGGCACCGCCGCTTGTAACCGAACCCCTTTGCCCAAACTCCTCTGGTCCGTTTTGGAACTGGCCAACCAAACATGTATCCCCTCATCCCCTATGGCCACATCGTCCCACCGCACACCATTTTTAACTTTGTTGCCCAGAAGCTCAGACACCCGGAATACCCCGAAGAACATCCATACCATAAGAGTCGAGAATAGACAGGCCTCAAAATCATCCTTGCAGACTGCCGGCAAAGCCTCAAGTATTCGCGATGGCTTCTGCCAAGTGAGGGGGTTACGTGCTGCACTCTTCCCCCCCCCCCCCTCTCCTGAGCCCAACCTTCCAACATCCTCCTTCTCATTTCCCCTGCCGTCGGATTGTATCCCCATAATAGTTTCCCCATGAAGGCAATGCCTGCCAGTTTTTCCACAATGGTCACTTTCGTGAGGCCCTTTCCAATGAGTGCCAGAATGAACTGAATCACATCCTCCGACCGACGCCAGACCTCAGTTCGCTTACAAGCCCCCGATGCCAAGAAATCCCGCCAGGCCAGATTGTATGCTGCCCATGTAGAGGCCAACAGCGAGCCTACCACCAGTTGTAGCACCCTACGTTGCCTACATACCAAAGATGATCCGGCATTCGGGTCGGCGTCCTGTCCGCCTCCTTGGCGAGCCCACGGAATCTCCCCCACTGTGAACGAGACAAAGCATTAGCTATGTCATTGTCCACACCTGGTATATGCAACGCCCTAAAAGCAATGTCATGACGGAGGCAGCCAAGCACAAAAACCCGCAGTAATTTCAGAATTTGTTCATCTCTTGCGGACTGTCTGTTAATGACCTCCACCACCGCCATGTTGTCCACCCGAAACAAGACTTTCTTATGTGCCAACTCTTCGCCCCACAGTGTCAATGCCACCAGTAACGGGAAAAGCTCCAGGAAAGCTATGCTCCTCCCACCATCTTTCCACTGCTGTGGCCACTGCTCGGCGCACCACCTGCCCTGCCAGTAAAGGCCAAAGCCTTCACCACCTGCTGCATCGGAAAAGATCTGACCGTCCCACTGGACATCCTCCTCCCTGGCCAATGGCACACCATTGAAAGACTGCAGAAAAACTGACCACATGCGCAAATCCTCCTTCACCCCTGCTGATAAGCGAACATGGTGGTGAGGTAAATGCTGACCTGCCAGTGCCCGTCCCAACCGCCTGCAAAATGTCCTCCCTGCTCTGACCACCCTGCAAGCAAAGTTAAGATGACCGAGGAGCACCTGTATGTCCTTCACTGTCACCTTCCGTTTGGACAGCATTCCGTCCAACAATTGCAACATTCTTACTCTCTTGTCATCTGGCAAGCGAGCCCGCATTGCCACTGAGTCAATTTCAATTCCCAAGAAGGACATAGCCGTGCAAGGACCCATTGTCTTCTCGGGTGCTAACGGCACCCCCATGTCACCCATGAGCTCATGGGAGGTGTCCAGGGCTGCCTGGCACTCCGTGGAGCCCGGTGAACCGACAAAGAAGAAGTCATCAAGGTAGTGCGTCACCAATGTGTGACCTGTGTGTCGTGTGAAGTACCACTGCAAAAATGTGCTAAAGCATTCAAATAAAGCACATGACATAGAACAACCCATCGGTAGAGCTTTGTCCACGTACCATTTCCCCTCAAAATGGATACCCAGAAGATCCCAATCATCTGGATGGACTGGAAGCAACAGAAAAGCCGACTTTATGTCACACTTTGCCATCTCTGCAGTCGCGCCCGCGGTCACAACTAGTGACATGGCCACGTCAACTGAGGAATAAGAAACTGAGGCCGCCTCCTCATCAATGAAATCGTTAACTGAGGACCCCTCGGGCCAGGAAAGGTGCTGAATCAACCTGTATTGTCCCTCCTCCTTTTTGGGCACTACCCCGATCGGTGTTATGATCAGGTTTTCTGTTGGCCAATCATCGAAGGGGCCCGCCATTCTCCCTTCGCGCACCTCCTTGTTCAGTTTCTCTTGTACCACCACCCTGTGTTCCGCCGCCGATTTCAAGTTGTCCGCCCACCTTCTCTGTCGTGGACCCCGATAGCCCAAATGAAACCCCCACTGAAACCCCTCAATCAAAACCTTTCCTGCTCCCTGATCCCCATACCCCCGCAGGCCCTCCACCAGTTTCGCTAGTCTAACTGGCGTAGGAGCTTTTGGGCCCAGTGCCCTGCAGGCCCTTGCCCCCCCTATTGCTCTGGAATTGCTGTGAGGGGCCAGGGGTGCTGTTACCTGACTGCTGCCATTGCTGGTTTCCCTGTGGTTTGACGCCCCAACAGTTAACAAGGGGGTGGCGCTTCCCACACTTTGAACACTCATGCCAAAACCTGCAGTATTCCCTCGTGCATAGGCCCTTATTAAAGTCCCAGCACGCTCCTGTCCCTGTTTGCGGTGTCCCTGCGCCTCCCACCCCTCCCCGGGTGGGCTTCCCCTGAAAGGGCCGGTACACCAATGGCAGCCCGCTAGCGTCTTACCACCGGTGGCCGACCCCATGGTGTGCTGCCACAAATCCGTGTCCAGTTCCCCCAAATTTGGCCTCCGAGTCCCATGCCATGCGTGCCCTAAACTCCTCATCATATTGCACCCAAGCATATCCGCCCCCGTAATCTGTGCCTTTCTAATCACATCCATATATTTAAACAGGGCTACGCAGCGCTCAGGAAACCTTTCACAATACTCACTGGCATAAATCAAAAACGCTGCAGTCCAATTCTCTATGGTCACCGGCACCTTAGGCCTTTTGGCCAGCTCATATTCTTCCTCCTTAGAACCCTCTTTGGACCGCACCTCCCTGTGTAAGAGCTTCAACAATTCCACGTATTCCCCTTTCCAGATACGTTCCTTGGTCGCCAGCATTAAATGCGCCCCCAGAGGTTTCGTCACACCCATATAGGGCAATTTCTTAATCTTCAATTCTTTGCTCAGTAAGGGTTCCTTGCCCCCCACCGCCGTCTCTGTATTCGTCCCGCTCTCCCCCTTTGCCCCCTGAGCTGCACCCCCCTCCTCTGGCCCTACCCCGGTGTCCTTCACATATGTTCCTCTGTGCAGTCTCCCCTCCCTCAGCCCCCCACCCCCTTCCCCCCCCCATCCCCACAGACACCATTTTTGGTTTGGCCTGTGCTTTACCACACTCACCTGGCTCTAAGGAGGGTGCTCGGACCGGCGCCGACCACCTAGCCACCGCCTCCGCATGATCCACTGGCCGAGGAGCCCTCACCAAGGGGCCGCGCTCTCTCCTGGATCCAGATGCCCCTGCCTTCTTGTGCGGCGCCACCGCCGGTGCCTGTAAAATACTATGACACACGTGAGAGGGCCCCCCCCCTCCTCATCATCCCTCCATTCCCCCTCTTCAGGGGTATCCTCGTCATAATCAAGCACAATGGCTCCTCCCCTTGGCGCAGCCCAGTCTCAAACTGCACACACCGGGCCTTACCGGGCCCCCCTTGCCCTGTGCTGGCCGTAACGGCCCCCTTCTGTAATCCATGCGGGGGAGCCGACTGTACTCGCCGGTACTCCCCCCCTGCGTTGACCTCTGTACAGATCCCTCTCCGCGGATACGGCCGACCAACATGCTCCGCTTGTCGTTGGGGCCAGCGAGGTCGTGCTGGACCTTCATGTGCTGGCCACGACGGGATCCCCCGCCGGTACGGATTGCGCCATGCAGGGCTCTACCCTCCCTTCACCTCGGTGTACGTGGGCCGCACCCTGCCCTACCGAGTCCGCAACCCTGCAATGCTCCCTGACCTGCAAAGCAAAAGTTTGGACTGATGTGCTGGGACCCTCACCTCTGCCTGGCACCCCCTCACCCCGCCTACAAGACGAGCCCTCTCCCGCTCGCCTGTCGCTGTTCTGTCCTAACTGGCCAGGACGTCCCGGAAGGGGGGGTCCCCCCCCTTCCTCGTCCCCACTCCAGTCCAACATTGCCTGCACCACCGCAGAAGCGGGCCCACAGCCCCGGCCCGCACTCCCCCCCTCAAGGCCCCTCCAAACCCCCGGGCCCCCTCCGGCCCCCTCCCTTCCCGCTGGCCTGCTGGACCCACGCGCCCCCGCGCCCCCGTGCGTGAAGACCTTCTGACTGGCCCCCACCTCCAATGCCCCGGACCCCTTCCGCCCATGAAGGAAATATATCCAACCCCTCCCAAGCCTGGCCCACCCCAGCCGGCTCCAACTCCCCGAAACTACCCCCCTCCGAAAAGGAAGGTCCCCGTCCTCCCCCGCCCCTCCAACATACTCCCCCTCCCACTTGGGAGACCCCTCCCCCCTCGCCCCACTGAGGAAGCGCCCTGTCTGCCCCTAAGGCCCTGGTGGGCAACACGCTCTGCAAGCACCCTCCCACCTGTGCCCATTCCCCTTCCCCCAGGGAGCTCCCCCCCACAGACAACCCCTCCCCTACTATCGAGCAAGGCGGCGAAAATAGCAGGGGGCTATAATTAGGCCCCCCAACGTCGTCCTCTTCCAAGCCGGCTAGCAGGTCTTCCCCGCCCGCCCTCCCGCAGGGTTGCATAACCGCGCAACCCCCAGGTACTGCCTGCGGGCCCGATGCCAAAGATGCTCCCCTCCCCCCGCGCTGCAGGCTCTCCCATCACTGGCCTGTGGAAGCGCAAGGGCCGGAAAACCCACTCCGCCCGCCTCCCCGCTACCGGAGCTCAATGCCACCATATCCCCCCGAAGAAAACGGACCCCCGGCCCGCCCTGCCTCACCCGCTGCATTACCCGCCCCCAGGAACTGCAATGAGGGGAAACTCCGCTTGCCGCCCCGCCCTCCCCTACGCTTTCCCCGCACCGCGGGTGTACTCACTGCCCTCTCCCGGAGCCTGGGCGCCGGGAGAGGTTCCAAATCGCTGTCGGCAAATCCGCCCAGCCCCGCCGCAGCACCTCCGCCCCCAGCCCGCCCGCCCCTCCAAACATTTCCTCCGTTCCTGCCAGCAATACCGTAGACGGGGCCGCTTTTTTATCACGCGGGCGGCCCCTCTCACTTACCGGCGATGTCCGGCGACGTTTAGGCGACTTGCAGGCGGCCACCGCTACGCCCGCCGAGGCCTGGCGCGCCGGGCGCGCTGGCCCTGCCCCAGCACCTATGACGAGGTCCATCCGGCCCGCCTCACTCAGGAGCCGGAGGGCCTCCAAGACGCGATAGTCCTCCTGCGCCATGACGTCCGAAAAAACACCTGCCAAACTACTAACCCTAAGCTCCACAAAAACTAAAATACACGCCTAAGCTCCCAGCCACCAGGTCACCAAACCTAAAATGGTGGCCGGGAGCCCAACCGCTTTATGATTGGGCTCCCTTTGGGCTACAAAAATGTGTAGCCCAAAATTAAAATGGCCGAGCCTGGCCCGGACTCCCCCCACTCCCACAGCCCCTCCCAAACTGCCCGGGGGGGGGACCTCCATGCGGTCGGCCACTTCCCCCAAGCCCCCCTTGTTATGTAGTGGTTTAAAAAAACAATCCTTTCATGGGTATAGTACCCCCTCCCTGAAAAATGAATAAGAACGAAGTTACCAAAGTGCCACTAAATAAGGAGAGAGTGATTGCAGGAACAAACACCTGTGTCTCCGTGCTCATATTTTCTAACAGTTGTGAAGGTAACCTCAGATTCCAAGCGGGCAATCTGTAAAAGAGAGTAGAGAGACAATATATATATGCGTAATTGTTCTGAGCACTAAAACTAACTGACAGCCAGGGATTTGGTAACAATTATACTTATTTTTAAGAAAATCATGCACAGCTACCAGAGGCATTGCATTGTAAGGTCAACTATTCCACCATTGCAATGTCTTCAACTCAGATAATTGCGCATGAACAAAATGTGTAGCTAGGGTTTTGGTCCAAAAATGACATTCTTTTCCAGGTCATTTGGCCATGCTTTATTAAAATTGCATTAAGATTTTTCCAGCTGTTCTGGTAAGAGGATCCCTCAAATTGGGTACATGTTTTCTTTTAATCACAGCCTAATGTAAAGCTTTTTTCTGATCTCAAATTCCCCTAAAAAGCAGTATATACATCCCGTTTAATAGCACAGTACCACTTTGACATCTGCCTGTACTTGTTTTCTGGGCTTCTTTATAACGTTTTGTAAAACGTACATTTAGCATCGGCTCTGATGCCCTTTGTTGAATTATTAGCTGGGCATTCCCTGAGGCTCGAGCGCATATTATCATCCCAGAGCCACCTGAAAGTAGAAATGCTTCCATATCTAATGAACATGAAATTGTTACTTTAGAAATTGAGAACATGAGTCACATACTCGCCTGCATTCTCGCAGCATGACAACACAGCACATTGGTAATCTCTAAAATGGTGGCAAGACTGCAATGAAGGAATAGTAACAGCAACAAGCAAAGCGAGGCAGGCTCTGGAATGGCCTGAATTGCATACCGTTCATATTGGGAGGGAAGGGGTCAAGCCAAACCAAGACCAAATTTGTGTGTGTGTGTAAGGCCGCTTTATTGAAACAGGTGCATATCACAATGAAAACACTGCAACTGCCTTACAAAACTAAAACCTCACTATACATCAAATAACTGATCCCCTGTTTCCCCCCCTCCCCGCCCCTACGATCCCCACATCAAATCCCCCACCCTGCCGATAACATAATAACATTACATCATAACCACATTACACAGTATTGCAGTTACAAATCCTGCCTTTCCATGAAACCCAAACCCCTACCTGCCTTTCTGCAACTGTAACTACCAAAACATCTATTCTAAACTTAGCCTACCTGCCTACCCTTTCCCTGCCCCTGCTCACAAACTTCCAACACTTAACCAAAAACTTCTGCCAATCCTGGCCAACTTTTAACAACCCCGCTTGCACCTGTTCCAAGCGACAATTATACAATGAGCATAACCCTATGCACCTCTCTCAACAAACCTAGCCCTAACCTAACTCTCTCAAAAAAAACAACTGAAGAAAAACCCATAGCGCCAATTTTAGGGTGGGAGGGAGGGCCAAAAACGCTAGCTTCCTACACCGCTCCCAGCCACCAGGTCACCAAACCTAAAATGGGGGCTGGGAGCGCGCAGAGCCCCAATTTATTAACTATTGGGCTACCATTGGGCTATTCCCAAAAATCGCCCAAAACGCAAAATGTCCGCTTATCGGCCAGCCCCTCCCCCTCCCAATCTGCCCGGGGGGGGGGGCAGACCTCACCAGGTTCGGCAGCCCCCCAAACTCCCCTTGGAGATAGTCCGTGGCATTAATGAACAGCAGCTCAAACTAATTGAAGAAGAAGATGAAATTCGGGAGAAGAATGCATCTTCTATAGGAGGGCAGTCTACGTTAAGGCAGAGTTAAGAGCATCTCAGACCAACAGAAAGGGGGAGATGTAGGAGAACTGATCAGTAAACAAGTACTCAAGTGGATGCCTGCTTGTACCCCGGGAGGGAGGGGGCGGTGGAGTGCACTCAATGACCAACTCATTCAAGTGAGTCCCTGCTTGTGCCCCAGACGCACTAGGTAGTGCGTGTTTCGTCTGGAGCGCGGACAAGGAATAAAAGGTATGTTGGAGGATCTCCACTGAGATAACCGCGCGCTGAGCCCACAGCACTTGGGCAGCGCTGTAACTTTAAAGCAAGGGTGTAGCTCTTGTTTTTATTTTGTTTTCCCCCATCGTTGCTTGAGACGATTAAAAGAAGTTCCACCAAAGCGTATTAACACAGTACTTCGCAGATGGGAAACTGATAAGAGAAACACACACAGAAGAACAGGAAATAGAATGCCTGCAAACAATAGAAAAGAGGAAAAGTAAAGTCACAAGGACCAATAAGAAGTGAATGCGAGATGTAAGTCCCTTTTAAGATATATTTAATGCAATAGATTTCACAAGCACAGCAAGCGAGGTAAGACCTTAAAATAACCTCCATTCCTCACCATCTGAACTCTGCGGGTTGGTGGGGCAGCTGGGGAGGTGGGGTGGGAGGGGTCCTCGGATATAGCAGAGACCAAGGGATAAGAGGGAGTCTACCCTCTTGTGTTGTAAAGTAATGTTGTTAAACTGAAGTGTTTAACACATCTCAATAACAATGGGCCCCGAACTGCACTCCACTTCCCTACAGGCCACCCATGAGACTAGAATACAACTGCTCCCTTGTGCAGTAATTTTTTAAATTGCAACCCCCACATATCTATACCTGTGGCAATTAGTCTCTGTAAGAAAGATAAAAAATCACAGGTTAAAAAGGCTTGGATCCAAAGTAACGGTCTAGAGCATGGGTACTCGCAAACATCTGTCCTAGGGCCACAAAGTATGGTCTGTTGTGTGACCGAGGACCGCGCTGATGCCAGCAGGGTGGTGTTTGGGGGTCTGGGTGGGTCAGGAATTATGTAAGTAGGTCTAAAAAATGTTAAATGAATAGGCAAGCATTTATTTGCAGGTTAATACATGCTTGCCTGTTTATTTAACATTTGTTTTCTGAATATTAATGCTCAGCAACTAAACAGCAGCTCGTGCTGCTGTTCACCAGGGGGGCCGCATGTAAAGGTCAAGAGGGCCGCAAGCTGCCCCCGGGCCGTACTTTGAGTATCACTGGTCTCGAGTGTTGTGTGATTCATATAAAACAAGATACAAAACTTTGCACAACTGAAAACCGCAAATAACATGATAATAAAAAGGGTGAACTAGTTGAGTTTCAGAAATCACATTTATTTTTGCCAATTTATATAATGCAAACTCGAACCAAATATATGGAAGCTGTTTACACGACCACCACACAAGGTAACAGTCATGGGTTTTTTTAAGGCACGGGGAGATTAAGTGACTGACTTGCCCAGAATTACAGAATGTTGAGCCGAGACTCGAACCTGGTCTGGCAGTCCCAAAGTAAGCAACTCTGGCTAGAATGCCACATGCTCACCATATTGAAGGCATACTAATGATAAGAAGCTCCTGGTCTCTTCCCATCAAGTTTTGCTGGTTAAAGGAAAATAAACTTGGTTAGAAACATAAGGAGAGCCTTCAGGCCCAATGGTAATCTTTGTGCAAGGGAGAGCGCTCCATCACTGCAGGCAGCCCCATGTTGTGTGTTACATCTTTAGCTAGTCCCCAGCTTTAAATCCATTAGCACGTTACATGTTTGAATATTTAAGCAATCACATTTAATGGTGAAAAGCAAAAAAAAGGCAAGTCTCGTATTGCAAACCGCTGTTGGTTGGCTAAAATCACTGGAATGGCTGAATGTGCCTCAAGAGTAGACATGAGGCCATTTTAAAATTGTGTTTCTCCCAGTGCTTTGCCAAGGTTGCAGTTTACCCATAATCCAAATATGAACCATGAACAAACTCATTAGGTTTGACTTTTACAATATGCACAGAAAAATCAATAAACACTTTTACAGAAATAACATTTGTGGTGCAGAAAAGAGTGGCTTGTCAATGCATCTTCAATTCATGGCATCTCCTCAGGTTATTGACTACTTGATGGCGCGGAGACTAAAATACTCCAAATGTTTATTTAAAAAAAACAACAACCGTGCAACTGTTATGAAAAGAATACGCGAGGACGTGTCAGAGGCTACACTCAGCCAGGAGGAATTAAGTAATATATGACAAACTTTAGTGTGCCATGAAAATATGTGATTGATGGAACTTCTAAGCAGTTGTATTGCTGGGCAATGATGGGGCACTCATTTGGGCAATTAACGCCGAATATTAATTAGTGATTGCCAGAGTTCGGTAGACTGCATTTTTACTGAATAGATAGCACAGCGGTGCTCCCAACAGGTCCTGGAAGGCTAGCATCATGCTAAATGTTCACATAAGATACAGTGAGGGGGAGGAGTAATGTAACTCATTTTCTCAGTGAGGGTGAATAAGGGGTCTAAGAGCATGTCATCAAGTATGGTTTATAAAGGTACACAGGAACAATATTACTGAGAAAGCAAGAGTTCAGATCAAGGCCATGCATGTGTATCAAGAACAGGTAGGACAAAAGCAGGCTAAAAAAGACTGCTGGAGTTTATCTGCTGCCACATTCTGAATTTCTAGGAGTAATCGCTCACTCTTGCAGGACCAATGCAATTGTCTTACTTTGCATTAAAACATATCTGGCTTCAAAATAGAGGGAAACACGGGTGCTTAACTAGTGATGAGGAGATTCTGACTTCATATCAATGTAAAATTTACTCCGCTTTAAAGGTAATCAAATCTACTAGAAGCAGTTAGTGGAGTTTGAATGCCAATACAATTGTTGGCCTGCGCATAGAGTAATCACTTCCACTCAGTAATGGAGCATTTAATTCCCCATGACACCCTGTCCTAATTGCAATGTGAGTTGCCCTAGATAATATGGGCTCCTTGTTAATATCATGCATATGGAGCAATGCTGTTTAGTTCCTGCATCTTTCTAGGACTTATTCATGGCCCATTTATGCTTGTCCCTTCCCTCTAGCCTCATCGAAGAGCATGTCTCCTTTGGTGGATGTTGCCTTCTACAAATCGTTTACCATGTGCGTTGGTCCAGTTGGATCATATGATGCAAATGATGACTACAATTCCCAGATAGCACTGATTTGCTACATGAAAAATAAGGGCTAGACACATGGGGTTTAGCATATTGAATAAATCTGGCAGCTTGCACCAAGGTTAATTTTATACACTAAACTTATTTGGTGTTTACTGTGTGGCAAGTTTCATTTGGTGCGATTTGCTGCAAAATACATCTTGGATCGGCAAATAAAAGGAGAAGGTTGTCTCCTTTCTAGGCACATGCAGCGTGTTGAGCACATGCACACCTACAAAATGATACAATGTATGTGTCTTTTGTGTTTTTAGGCTTGATGCATGGTATAGCATGGCTAAACAATGGGGCTCATAGGCGAGACCCATTGGCTTTGCCAATACTTGTTAATTATTGAGTTTGAATGAGAATATATAATTTTGTTAGTGGTGGTTGTAAACTCTTAATTGCACATTTCCAGGACCTCTCTTAGCTCGCTTCTTGTTTGATGTAAACATGTGTCCTCAAAGCTCCTTTGTCTCCGCAGTACGTCAGGGGCAGTGAGTCATCTGACATCATCTGGCACAGGGTTTCTGTTTGTTTAGAAAACATGCTTGGAGTTGCCAGTTGCCATGAGAATGGCAATGCCACCCTAGTATAATGGAGATATTGTTTTCGAATTTATCAAAGTGGCCTGATCCAGACAGATGAGGTGCACAAAAGCTTCCGAATATTCAGAGCTTTCAGTCAGAAAGAACAGGGTTTGATGGGAAGGTGCTGTTAAATTCAATTTATCCGAATGTGTTTCCTGTGCTTGACGAGAATATGGCTTCCGAGTATTGTTCAAACTAAGATAAATTCCACTAAAGGAACAAAAGTTCAGGAACAACCAGAGCAGAATTTGACACGACCTAACGAACTGCAACGTAACAGGTGTTAACAATGTTTGTGAGACTTGTCAAGACTTTTAGTTACCTGGAACAATGTCCACCGAATGACCAGGGCGGGAGGGCACGTGGGCACTATCCACTGAAATGAGGGCTCCTAGAAGCCATAGAAGAATATCCACCCAATATTCAGGGCTCCTGGAAGGAGCAACAAGGAGTGTGAAAAAAGTGCAGTTTTTAAATTAAATTTTTACCTGTGGTGTAGACCGCTTTAGCTGTCTCGCTATCCTCATTTAATTAAATAAAGACAAATAAAATATACACTTGTATACAAACGTAGATGAGGCTCAACCCTCTTTATCCATACATCTGTTCAACTGTATTTGTGAAATCCCCACTGGATGTATACGATCTTGTAGCTAGTCTCCCGACCCCTCTTGTAATGTAAAGCGCTTTGTTGCTTCACAGCTAGGTTTGGGCTAAATAAATAATACATACAAATATACAGACATTTTTCTGCTGCCCATCACACTATACATCGTGGGCAGTGGGTCAGCCTACCTCAGCCATTTGCTCGCCTGCACTGTGAAGGACAGCATTTTCCCTGATCACATGTGCACATTCACCTAAAAATGAAATCAACTTAATTCCCAGGGCTTGTGGGTCAATACTTTAGGGATGTTTTTGTCTTTACATTTTTTTTACTTTACATTTTTTCTAGTCATCCCTTTGTGTTTAGTATATATCTTCAGTAATTCAAAGCTATTAGTATATTTTCTTAGCAACAATAAGAATCACATTTTCTTGTGCTATCCATTAAAACTAAAGCGTTTCTATTCTTGATCATGGTACAACTGCCTGCTAGTAAGGACCCATACTGTTCTAATAAATTATATGCAGTGGTTATTTTTTTTTTTAAATTTAATATCTTTGTTAGAAATTAGGTTTTTGATTGAGAGGGAGCGAAGACCCTTCTCAAGCAACAACCACAATCCCTGTCAGGGTGAACCAGAAAAGTCACTATATTAACCTATGTTTAACCTACTGGTTGCTTGGCACAAAAGCAGTCTGGCTTAACTTAGAGGCAATACTTAAAATATTTATACAGCACACAAACAGTAGTAAACTGAAAACACAACACAAAAAAATCCCACTTCAATAAAAAAAGAATTAACAAATAAAATGAAACCAAAACAACAAAAATCCAATCAGTAGAACCGGGGATATACAATTTCAGAGATTTTAATAAGTATAGCACCCAAAAGCACAAAGCGCCACTCACGGGTATCTGGTAGTGCTATACCAGGGGAAAGTCACAAGTTTAGGCTGACTGTGATGGAGTGCAGGCTGGATACAGGGACCAGGTTAGTCCTCCTGAAAAAGTTACCTTCTCAAACTCCAGTGCAAAGTGTCCAGTTCGTGGTGGATGAGAAATGTCGCAGATGGTCATCACCTTCGCATGAAGAACAGGCCGGGCATCGCAGACCGTCATCGCTGTAGCTTAAGCAACCTGTCGGGCATCGTGGACAGTTGTTGCTGGAGCTTCACATTGGTGGTCACCACAGACTGTTGATGCTGTAGTACAAAGTGCTGATCTCGCGTTGCTTGTGGTCTCTGTAGCACGAAGAGTCTGGTCCACCGGGGCTTTGCATTGGAGGTTGTCGAGGGCTGCAAGATCTTGGTGTAAACAGGTCTATTCATAGTCGCAAAGAGCCTAAAACATTAGGATTTCTCCCTTTTCTTCAGAGGAGTGCACTCTGATGCCAGCCAGGACCTGGAAGGAACCTCCTGGGCATCAATGACTCACTCGAGCAGAGGTGAGCAGGGCTCAGGCAGATCCAGGTGCCGTAGGTCAGCTAGGCAGCTGCAAGGAAGTCTCTGGAGCTTGTTGTGTCCCTGCAGCTCAAAACAGGAGGTCCGCCAGCTAGCGGTTTGTCATTTTGGTTAGCCTGGGATGAAGGGAACAGGTCAAGTCTTCCTTTTTGGAGATCAGGGCAGCCCTTCTGTATTGTTCACAGGAACTGTACTGAGGAGGTGGTCTGAGGGTCCAATATTTATACCTGATGCCAACTTTGAAGTGGGAGAAACTTCTAAACTCCCCCCCTCTCCCTCCATATCTGGTTCTGGAATTTCCTTCCCTCCCCAGTCTGCTAGGGGTCTGGCATAATAGGCTGGTGTCAAGTTCTTTGTAAGTGTGCTGAAGGCAGCCCCTTTGAAATGTAATTGGGGCAGGGAACAGCTCCGCCCCTCCCATCCTGTCAACATCTAGTCCCCCTTTGTCTCACTGTCTGGGAGGAATAGACAAAGGCCAACTACACCCAGTTATCTGACACAGGCTACAGGCACCAAATGGTTTGGACAAGAAAATTATCTCTTTCTAAAGTCTAATTATCAGAATTGTGACTTAAGGACAGACTTTAACATTAAAGAGGATTTTAAATTATAATTCTTCTGAGTGTAAACGCGACCTTCCTACCTGCTCCCAATCAAAAATGGTCACTTATTAAATGTAATAAGATAACCCAATGTTATCCTATGGGAGAGGTAGGCCTCACGGTAGTGAAAAACGAATGTGGGAGCTTTTCACTACCAGGATATGTAAAACTTAAAAGTACATGTACAACTTATTAAATACACTGCACCCTGCCATATGGACTGTTTAGGGCCTTCCTTAGGGGTGACTTATATGTGTTAAAAAGGGGCCTGGCAAGAAGTTTATTTTGTCAGGTCAAACTGGCAGTTTAGAACTGCACACAGATTGCACTGGCAGACCTGAAACTTGTTTTAAAAGGCAACTTATGTCTATAGCACTATAAGTGCTGCAGGCCGCTAGTAGCATTTTAATTTACATGCCCTGGGTACATGTTGTACCACTAAATTAGGGACTTATAAGTAAATTAAATGTAATAATTAGGTGTATGCCAATTTTACCATGTTTAAATGCGAGAACACAATCATTTTAGCACTGGTTAGCAGTAGTAAAGTGCACAGAGTCTAAAAGCCTACAAAAACGAAATTCAGCTAACAGGAGATGAGTAGGCAAAAGGTTTGGAGAAGGCCATCCTAAGAGCTTTCAGGTCTAACCATTTTTTATCATTACTATATGGCAACCATGTTTAAGTGGTGGCATATTTTCTTCTTTTCTTTTTCTGGCCTATGTTTGAAATAATTAAAAAAAAACCTTTGCACCAGCTTGCCAGAACAGTCATATTAGCTGTGCCATTGCTTATTTAGAAACATGTTGCTGTGAGTTCCTGTATGCTGTAGACAGCATTGAGTTTGTGAGGAGGACTTCTATGGCTGGCAACATTGCACTCTTGTGAGCTTGAAGTTCTGGAGCTCTTGGTTCAGTGTTCCAGGGTAATGTTTTTGGAAGGCCCAAAGTAACCAAATAAGTCACTTTTAGCCGTTGTGCATCAACCGCTGGGCTGGACCCCATGAGAAGGGGCCATCAAGAGTCACGTGAAATTTCTGGATTATTTCTGGTAGTGGAGTGCTAAAGGTAACACAGGTTGTCAATGAAAAGCTTTATTGCTTAGTACTGCTACACCTCAGTAGGGGGACTTTATCAGGAAGTGTAGCTTCTTTTGTCCTGTTTATAGGATCCTTAAGGTTGTATGACTTTGTGCAGCACATACAATTACTTGCTGATCTACCTGGACGTTAGACAGATATTATGACAGTAATAAGGACACATCAGAATCCAGGACTGTTCATAGTTTAGTTGTCTTCTATTTACTTTTTTATATTTATCAATAAATATAGACATTAGTCTGTTTTTATCCATGTAACAGGACCAGGAGAGCTACCAGACACACTTTGCTAATCGATGTTGCTATTTTTGATGCACATTTCATTTGTACATTTTAAATATAGATTGGAGTACAATGGTAGTTTGCATTTATTTTTGTGCTGCAGTAGATCAACAAAGTGGAAAAACAATTGTATGTTTGAATAATCTATCTACACTTTGAAGTTTCATATCATGTGAGTGGCATCCAAGCTGATATCACCAACTTGAAGTGAGAATATCTTGCAATTGTAAAAATAAAATGCAAACTGTGTTCATCATGAAGCTGGAAAAGCACCTTTATCCACCGTCCCGAGCTGCTTTGAGTGCTTGCCTGTGTTGGTACGAGCTTTTAAGCAGCGGCTTGTTTATTTGTTTATTTTGTATTTTTATGTAGCGCTTATTCCTAACCCCAAAGGAACAATGGCACTGTGCAATTTGGGAGTTAAATATAGGAATGTTGGGTGAAAATTGTGATGGAATTGAACGGTAACAATAATATTCAAATAATAATATAGTGAAGGCTGTTGTAAAATAGACAAGCATAGAGGAACACTACTACAAGAATATCTGAAGGAACAAGGGAGTCAAAAGACAATTGAAAGAAATACATTCTGATGTTTTTTTTCAAAGAGCCCATAGCAAGAAAAACTTGAATTTCAGCAGCTAAATAAGCTTAGAGGTAAGTCGTGGTATCACAAAGTTTAGATTGAGTATTTTCAGTGCATACAACTGACAGAAAATGTATTTACTCTGAGTGGCACTGGAGCTTTTGCGCCAGATACTCAAGTTGTTGTATGAAGAGGCACTGGGATGTTAAAGCACATTGAGGGATGTGGCTTCAAATTTTAGACTGTTAAATTGTCATTGTCGCTTCAAGCTCTACTGATGAGGTTTGGTATCCCTGTCCTCTTAGTGAATCACAGGAGGCACTTCTGCAGCCATGAAAAGCTCAGAGAAGTAGGAGCCTCTTACCATTACTTGCCCTCTGCCACTGCTAGTGACTGCTTCCTGATGTTGCCTAAGAAGTCATTGGGTCTGACTGGACCTGCCATAGTGCTGAAATGCAGACAGCTTTAGCTGTCTGTTATCAAACGACTTATTGTGTAGAAGATCAATACTTGTAGTGGGCTCTGGGCAAGCCCTTTCCTTATCATGGTTGACCTTCTTGTCCATTTCATTTGCTTGCTTCTTCAATAACTTTTATTCTCCTTGTGTTTGTTCCTCACATGGAGCATAGCTTCTTTGCCATTGGATGACTTATTTCCTCCGACTGCTTAGATTCAGGGAATTTCTTAGCTCTCACCTACCAGACAGTTTTAGCTGACTGCTTGCGGAAGACCTTTTATGGACTATACCAAAAATGTACTGTGTGCTTACAGCTCACCCATTGCTTACAACTGGTTGACTTTGTCACGTTTGTTTTCTTGCTTCTTATTCAGTGGCTTACAATCCTTTTCTTGTGTTTGTCTCTACCCTGGAGCATAATTGTTTTACCATCCTTTTGATTGGATAGCTTCTATTCTTCCATTGCTCAATTTCGAGGAACTAATTTTTACTTTTTCATTCAGCACTTCATGAGAGTGCATGTATTTTCTAGTTCTCTCCATTGTGCTCATTCCTCCCCTTCAAACACCTACCCCCACACACTGTGATGCACCTGACCCCACCCAACATGTCTGTAAAAGCACAGCAATATGTGTATTTTGCCAACGTATGACTAAAGATCTCACTTTAAAGGTTGTTTTTGTTTTATATCTTGCATTCCACATATTGCACGAAAGCACAGGCCTTGGCACATAAAGACTTTTATGTCGCTGAGGGAAGGGGTGTGGCTGCTGCAATCACTCAGCTGGAGTTAAAGGCAGAATGTTTACTTAGCCTGAGTGAAAAGGTGATTAGCTCTTATGTTTACACAGTAGCAAAACACAGTGTTTGTTTCCAGTGCATTTCCTAATCAAATTATCACTAGCAACTGAGGACATTTGTTGTCCTGTCTTGATTGTAGATGTATAGTTATACTGGTTTATTGAAAAAGGCTACAAGGTAGTTTGTTAGCAGCATTTGTGTAGGAAGGAGTGGATGTTGATCTTTGAAAGTGGGAGACCGTACCTGCCAGTAGTGCACCAAGAGAGTGGAGACACCAGGCCAATCTGCTGGTCTTGGCCTTCTCCACAGGGTCACCCCCAAACTTTTTGCCTTCACACCTCCTGTTTTCTCAACCCGTTTTTGTTGGCTTTTAGGACTTTGTGCACATTACTACTGCTAACCAGTGCTAAAGTGCTTGTGCTCTCTGCTTTAAACATGGTAAAATTGGCTTACACGCAATTGACATTTTTAATTTACTTCTACTTCTCTAATAAAGTGGCACGTCATGTACCTAGGGCCTGTAAATGTAATGCTACTAGTGGGTCGGCAGCACTTACTGTGCCACCCACTCAAGTAGCCCCTTTAAAACATGTCTCAGGACTGCCATTGCAACCTGTTTGCAGTTTTAAACTGCCAAAAACGTTTTGCTAGGCCTAAACCTTCCTTTTTGATACATATAAGTTACCCTTAGGATAGGTCCTAAACAGCCCATAGAGCAGGGTGCATTGTCTTGAAAAAGTTGGACATGTACTTTTAAGTTTTACATGTCCTGGTAGTGAAAAACCCTTAAATTCATTTTTCACTACTGCAAGGCCTACTTCTTCCGTAAGATAACATTGGGTTACATTATTACATTTAATAAGTGGTAACTTTGGTCCATCATTTTATTATATCAATAACTTCACAGTATTCACTATATTGTACGCTGCCATTTAGATGTTTTTGTTGCACTCTCGCATTGGTCACTTTAACATAAATGTACAGTCTACATTTTACCGTGGTAAGGAAGAAATTTGCTATGGCTGACAGAGTTCAATACTGTGTTGATAATTCCCTTGAAACCCCTAGATTGTATGTTGCTATTCTGATATACTTGCTTGGGTTTTTTTTCGCCATGAATTGCCAATTTGGTAGGGGTTTAATTTTGTACAAGCTTTCTTTTTAAAAAGTACTCTGATATTGCAACTTGACATTTTATTCCTGATTTTATCATTGTATCTTTATCTTAGTATAATTTTTACGGTTTTTAGTGTTCTATCTGATCTATGTGTGATGTACTTTTATGATCCCAGTGATCGCTAATACAGTTTTTGATGATGATAACTTTGTCTTGAAAACTGGTAGAAATTAGGGGTGGGCAGAGTTGGCGTAGCGCCACTACGCGGAGTTATGGAAAAAATGTGTGGAACACGAGCCCACGTCCTGCGGCCAGCTGAGGGTCCGTGTGCCCGGGACAGGGGTCCCTCCTGCCCGGGCAGGCTCCCCGATCTCCCCGGCCTGTCTGGGTTGAGAAGCAGGGACTGGCCCCGGGGCCTGGGTTTCGGGCAGGGCATGGGGTGTGGGAGCCCCCGTCCTGCGGCCTTCCAAGGGTCCGTCTGCCCGGGACAAGGGTCCCTGGTGCAGAGCCCTGCAGGGGCAGGCGGGAGCCCTACCGCGGAGGCTCGGGGCAGGCAGATGGGCGTCCTTTCGGTCCCGGCCATCTGGTCGCGCGCAATGCTTTCCAATGGGGCGACCAGATGGCGGGCCAGCCTGAAAGTCCCGATGAGGGCTCGTCCGCCTCCCCGATCCCAGCCAGGGCTCCAGGAGGTCAGGCGCCTCCGCGCCCTGGGCCCCCTCCTTCATGGGTTACCAGAAAGAGGGGTAGCTTTCCTCCGGATTACTAGGGGCAGGGTATGCTGGAACACCCCTCCCGGGCTGGCGGATCTCAGCCGGGGACCAGATGGGCTATGCCCGGACAACACCTCCCCTCCGTCCGGGGGCTCCCTCCTCCGGCCTGCGGCATGGCAAAGTGCCCGGGACGGGCTCCATGGGTTCTGGGCAGTCCTCCTCTGGGCGTCCGGCGGGCCTCCCTGTGCCTGAGGCCCAGCCGGGGTCCCCGAGCCCCCGGGAAGCGGGGCAGGCGGGAGCCCTACCCCGAAGGCTCGGGGCGGGCAGATGGGCGTCCTTTCGGTCCCGGCCATCTGGTCGCGCCTTTTCCCCTCGGCCATCTGGTCGCGCGCAATGCTTTCCAATGGGGCGACCAGATGGCCGGGCCGACCTGGAAGTCCCGATGAGGGCTCGTCCACCTCCCCGATCCCAGCCAGGGCTCCAGGAGGTCGGGTGCCTCTGCGCCCTGGGTCCCCTCCGTCACTCGGTGCGTACTGGTTACCAGAAAAAGGGGTAGCTTTCCTCCGGATTACTAGGGGCAGGGTATGCCGGAACATCCCTCCCGGGCTGGCGGTTCTCAGTCGGGGACCAGATGGGCTATGCCCGGACAACACCTCCCCTCCGTCCGGGGGCTCCCTCCTCTGGCCCGCAGCATGGCAAAGTGCCCGGGGCGGGCTCCATGGGTCCTGGGCAGTCCTCCCCCGGGCGTCCGGGCCTGAGAACTCCGGCGGTCCTCCCCGTGCCTAAGGCCCAGCCGGGGTCCCCGAGCCCCAGGGAAGCGGAGCCCCCAAGCCCTGCAGGGGCAGGCGGGAGCCCTACCGCGAAGGCTCGGGCGGGCAGATGGGCGTCCTTTCGGACCCGGCCATCTGGTCGCACCTTTCCCCTCGGCCATCTGGTTGCGCGCAATGCTTTCCAGTGGGGCGACCAGATGGCCGGGCTGGCCTGGAAGTCCCGATGAGGGCTCGTCCGCCTCCCCGATCCCAGCCAGGGCTCCAGGAGGTCGGGCACGTCCGCGCCTAGGGTCCCCTCAGTCTTGCGGTGCGCACGGGTTACCAGAAAGGGGGGGTAGCCTGCCTCCGGATTACTAGGGACAGGGTACTCCGAAACCCCTCTCGGCCTAGCGGTCCTCAGCCGGCAGCTGGACGGGCCAGAATGCCGCCTCTGCCCGGGGTCCGTCCCCGGGCCTGCCGCGTAGCAGGCTGCCCCGGATGGGGTCCCGCAGGCCCGGGGAGCCTCCCCCTGCTCAGCTGGGTTAAGGGGCTCCCAGGGGCCCTGGGGAGGGCGGCCTCCCCACCCCAGGCTCTGTACTCGGTCCTGCCGCGTGGCAGGGTGCCCGGGACGGGTTCGCGTGGGCCCAGGGAGGCTTCCCCTTCACCTCCGGGAGCCCCGGCTGGGTCCAGGGGCCCTACCGGGCCCCGGGTCGGGTGCTCCAGCCCTGGGCCTCGTCCCCCGGCCTGCCGCCCCGCCAAAGGCCCTGGACGGGGTTCTGTCGTGCCCGGGGACCCTCCTCCTGCTCGGCTGGGTTCAGGGGCTCGCAGGGGCCCCGGGGAGGGCGGCCCGGGATGGGGTCCCGCGTGCCCAGGGAGGCTTCCCCTGTGCCTCTGGGCCCAGGAGCCCCGGCCCTGGGCCCCTTCTTCCGGCCTGCCGCTCCGCCAAGGGCCCAGGACGGGGGTCCGTCGGTCCCGTGCAGGCCTCCCCTGCTTGTCAAGGTGTCCGCGGGCCCCGGATCGGAGGGCCCGTCGGGTCCCCCTCGCAGCCTCCATGGCTGGGGCCCACCTGGGGCCCGGGCCTCCGGCCCCCCATGCCCCGGCACCCGCTCACTCTTTTGTTGGGGCACAGAGGGACCAGATGGCTTCCCTTTCGAGCCCGGCCATCTGGTTGCACCTTTCCCCTCGGCCATCTAGTCGCACCTATCCCCTCGGCCATCTGGTCGCACGCAATGCTTTCCAATGGGGTGGCCAGATGGCCGGGCTTCCCTGGAAGTCCCGATGAGGGCTCATTTGCCTCCCCGATCCCAGCAAGGGCTCCAGGAGGTCGGGCACATT